>JBAMBO010002345.1:0-127841 GCA_037044535.1 Lordiphosa magnipectinata | reverse complement strand
TAGTACAGTTCTATATAGGCCTAGACACACAAATCGAAATCCCACTTGACATTTCCATATTATTGTTTGTGTAAGCTGTTCCATGGAATGGAACAAGTTTTGTTTATAAATTAATTTCATATTGATATGCCGTTAACTGCGGCAGTTTTAAATCCTAAAACTATTGCAGGACCAGCTTCTAATCCTAACGAAGTTACGGCCGAATCGCAGTCATCACCCGACGAAGATGACGTTGAAATTTATCGAGAGCCCTGTCTATCAACGTTCATTCAGATTGCGATTCCATTTTTATTGGCCGGTATGGGCACGATTATAGCGGGAATTATGTTGGGCAATGTGCAGGACTGGACTGTGTTTAAGCAAATGAGCGAGCTAATTGTCCTTGTGCCAGCACTGTGCGGCTTAAAAGGCAACCTGGATATGTGCGTGGCCGCTCGCGTCAGTACGCACTCGAATATGGGACACTTGCGGCGGTGCAGCGATATCCGTCAAATTATCATTGGCAATGTGGCGCTGGTTCAAGTTCAGGCCATTGTTTGCTCCATGCTGATCACAACATTTACTGTTACTATCAGTTCGGTTGTGGCGCAAACGCTTATGTTCCAAAACTTTCCCACACTGGCCGCTGCTGCCTTAATTACGTCCAGCACCTCGTGCATGCTCCTTGATTCGCTACTCATGGTGGTTATTCTATTCTCGCAGAGATATCGCTTCAATCCTGACTACATGGCCACGCCTATAGTGGCTTCCATTGGCGATGTGGTGTCCATTAGCCTCCTTTCGTTCAGCGCAGCAGTCATGTACGACTTAAGCAAGTCAACGGCTTGGGCTAGTATAGCTGTTATGATGTGCTACCTGGTGCTCCTGCTACCCATGTGGATTGTGGTGGTGCTTCACAACATATATGCGCGTCAAGCCTTCATGTTTGGCTGGATACCAGTCATCGGAGCACTGTGCATAAGCGAGATGTGTGGTTTCATACTCAGCTCGTCGGTGGAGCAATTTAGAGGCTTTGCAGTATTTTCTCCAATTATTAATGGCATCGGTGGTAATCTGGTGTCGGTGCAGGCCAGCAATATGGGATCGCTGTTGCACCAACGTGCAGAGCTGGGAAAGCTGCCACAGCGGACCCGCATCTGCGAAACGCCTGTAAAAGCGCTATGTGTGGGCACTATCTATTCCCGTGTCTCGCGTATCCTAATCGTCATTTCCCTGCCGGGGAACACTATTCTTGTCTATCTGGCGGACTATCTGTACAAGTCCCATGTTTCGGTTAAGCCCATCTTTGTGTTTGCCTTTGTGTTAACCAGCCTACTGCAGTTGCTCATCTTGCTTTGGTCCGCCCACTTTTTGGTTCATCTACTCTGGAGTTGTAAAATCGATCCGGACAGTGCGGCAATACCTTACTTGACTGCCTTCGGAGATGGCATTGGTACGGGGTTTCTCGCAATCATGTTTCACATTTTGCGTATTATGGGTGAGGAGTACAAAGCTAAGGAGGATCCCTGGCTCAGAGTAAACTATGATGTTATTCGCGAGAAATCATAATAAGTGTGTGTGCTTGGTGTATTTTAGTTAAATACGACAGATCGACAGGTCGTTAGTGGTGTAGCTTGGCTTGAGCTCCCCTCGCAACGTCAAATAAAAGACAAAAAGATATTTAAGAATTTTTCACAACCCGTCACCTTCAGCAGGTATATTGGCGCCTGCTGTAAACTAAATAGCTATAAAACTATTTTAACTCTTATCCCAGTTCTTCATGGGTTACCTTACGTTGCCTCTCGATTTAAATTTATGGGAGGAAAACTAGATTGTCACTCTAAATCTGTAAAGGAACTGTACAGATTGTTTATATGTTGATTCTAAACTCTGCGTTGGATCAAGTATCTTTTTCACAGTTCCCATACAAATTTTCAGAGGGAATCTAGTTTTCCTTCCATTAAGTGAAATATGTATTTTCGTCTTAAACAGGCTGTAACTTTGACAAATAAACTGATATTAATGCTATAAAAATAACATAATTAGATCATAAATTTGGCTATATGCTCAAATAGCTAAAATATTTATCCCCGCTAGCTGAAACGGGATGATTTAATATGGAAAAATGCCATAAATCGAGAATAGTCTGACCTTAGAGGCCAATTGGGACACTTTCAGCTGTACTTATATAGCGCCTTTGATTTTTCAAATTTGCGTAACAACGCATTTATTTATGCCTAGTGTGTCCTCCAAAACCAAGAGTGTCAAAAACTAAGCAATTTCGTTTTTCCGCCATATCTTGAAAACAAAAGCTGATGGAGCTAAATTGAAACCAGTTTTGGAATCAGTGAACATAAACTCATCATAATTTCAAATCAATAGGGCTGCACCTCACAAAGTTGGTCATTTTGTTGGCCTGTGTTATAATTCAAACTTAATTCAGATGGTTCAATAATAAAATGCAAAATTTAAAAATAATAACTTGGCAATCTCTAGCCCGTTTGTTGGTACTCAGATTGCGCTTACCATAGTTTGTTTGTTTTGGTTTGGTTTAATTGATTGGTTTTTCGAACAATTACACAGGTTTACAAATAAAGGCAAACTTTTTGCACCAGAGAAGATGAGAGAGAAGAATTCAAATTAACTTTGATTTTCCCCAGCACGACATGGTTACAAGATATTTGCATAGCGTATGTTAAGCGAGGTTTGTTTGCATTTGTGGGTCCTGTGGCCACATTATTATTCATAATTATCTTAGGTCCTTTGAACATTTTGCAAATTTCGCGATTTTCTTGACCATTTCATCTACTATTTACAAGCCGGCTTATGATAATGTAAACTCAAATGAGAAATTTTTAAAATTTCTCGATTTTTTGGACCATTAGTTAAACACCGCCTTTATTTACCTGCGTACTCTTGCCCTCTATCAAATCTTCATAGTAGTCTTATGTCATGAAAAATTTACAAATTTCTCAATATTTTAGACCGTTTAATGTACACCTTTCATTTGCCAAAGTCTGCGCTTTTTATACCCTTGTAGAGGGCTATGTTAAACAAACTTTTCACGAAGTCTTTTGGTACAAAGATGCATTTGTCAGAATCGGCCGGATCGGATGACTTTAGCATATAGCTGCCATAGAAAATATCGGTCGAAAAAGTAGTTTAAACTAGAAAACCTTTTTTGTCTTCCACGCAAACTCGCCCAAACCTCGAATTTATAAATTTTATATGCTTGCACCAAGTTTGATGAAAATCGCTCAACTATATAGTACAGCTGCCAAACAAAATAAAGTTCTAAAAGAAATCTTAGTAGGAAAAACTGTTTTGTTTTTAATGCTATCAAGTTGATAGTTAGCCTTTCTAAATTGTAGAATTTGAGTATTGCCGGCTCTAGGTCAAGTAAAACACACAAATATGTATGATGTTTTCCAATATATTTTGGTTGCTCCTCGGCAACCATCTTCAGGGACACTACAAAAACAATTTACCAATTACAATTTAACATTGATTCAATCAAAACAAAAACATGAAGATTTTTAACATAAATTATTTTACACGTCTGCTCCGTTCGGCGTGGAGTTGGATACTGATCTATTATTTGGCAGTAAGTGTCTGTATAGGTGAGCACAGTTTTCCGTGTCCGTCTTGTAGTTAAGTCTCTTGTCTGTTGGTGTGTCAATTATATGCAGCATCTCTATAGTGAAGCGTTTGTTGTAGTGGTTTTCTTGCTGTAGGATGGTTGTTGCTTTAACATAGGCGAGTGTCCACTGTCGCCAGCTCCGTTTTTTGTGTGGTTGTTTGATGTCTGAGTTTGTAGTCCGATCTATGTTGGGTATATCCTTGTTTTTAATTTGGATTTTGTTGTGCCAATGTACAATTTGTTGCAACTGTTTTCTGCATTTCCATTGCATGGTATATTGTAGATATCATTACTCCTATCGGCTATGGCTATTTTAGACTTCGTCTTATTGAAAAAGTTTCTCATTGTGCTGTTAGGTTTGTGGGCTAGTTTAATGTCTTGTTTGTTGAAGCAGTCTGAATGGGCGAACCATTCCGAAAGCTTAGGAACATATGTCAGAGACTTGTAAATTCTAGGTTGTTCTTGGTTTCTTTTGGAAATTGGTTGGCCGTTCTTCTCAATCAGGGATTTGATAATTTTTGTTGGGAAGTAATTGTCTTTCAAAATTTGTTTGATTTCTGAAATGGTCTGCTTATGATATATTTCATCGCTTATGTTTATCATCCGTTGTATACAACCCCTTGCTGTATTTATTACCATGTTTTTCGCTATCGCTAAAAAACTTGCTACTGATCAATATTATATGCTACCACATAATTCTGCCAAGTTTGATCCAAATCGGATGACTATAGCATATAGCTGCCATAGGAACGATCGGTCGAAAAAGTAGTTCTAGTGAGTAAAACCTTTTTTGTTTTTATAGGTAGCTTAAATACGGCTCTTCAGTTATCAATATTATCGGTTTCCACACAATTGCGGGAAGGTTTGGTCAAAATCTGATGAATATATCGTATAGTTGCCATATAACAAACAGGCAAGCAAATGGTCAAAGTAGTGGCTGAGTTTGAGAAATAACTCAGCTAAGAATGTTCGACGAAAATCTTTTAAAATCTTAATTTATATAAACTCATACAAGCTACAAGGGTATATACAACATCGGTCGAGCCGAAGTGTCAGCTTTCGCTCATATTTTTTGATACTCTGTACCGAAGGTACATAGAGAATATTAAGTTTGTGACAAAACGGATGTATGTAAGGAAATCATCTCCGACCCTATAAAGTATATATATTCTTGATCAGCAATCAAAAGTCGAGTCGATATAGCCATGTCCATTCGTCCGTATGAAGCAAAGACGATGCGTCAGAGCCATGGTTAAGAGATAGAGCGCAATTGGACGATGTATGGGATCATATATTTCTTATACTTGCAGGCAGATCAAGTTTATTTTCAATTTTTGCCACGCCCCCTCGCGCCACCGCAATTTGGAAAAAACGTCATATCTCCTACAGTTTTGATGATAGATGTTTCGTCACTTTCTATAGATATAGATATAGTACTCAAAATTATTTAAAAAATAAAAAAAAGGAAAGCCAATAAACCATGGTAGAATCTGAAGGATGTAGATAGAAAAATGTATGGTTCGAGGATATCACTGAGGAAAATTTAAGCGCTTCTGTACAATTCGATGCCCAATAGGGTAAAATGTGTAATTAAAGCTAAAAGGGGTACAACAAAGTACTAATTTAAATTTCAAAAAAAAAAATTAACATTAACTTGATACAAAATATATATCAGATTATAGCAAATTAAGTATACTTTTGGAAAAAAATCGATTATTTGTTGAGTATATGCACTATTATAATTATTATAATTTTTTTTCTTAAAGTTGTTATAATTATGCAAAGTCACCAAAATTAATATGGGTCTGGAAAAAAACCTTTTTCTAAAAAACTAACATTCATGAAATAAAAATTGCTATGAACTTTTATTTAAAAATATGTCCATTAATCAGTAAAAAAAATAATTGGGCAATTCGGAAAACATTTATAGAAACCCCAAGCAAGAAAACATACAAGTATGTGAATATTTAGACTGCGGCTTTTTTTGTGGCACTGGGTGTATCATATATTGAATATGCAGTTTTTAATGCAATGTTAAATGGGTAAGGAATTACTTATTTAGTATAAATCCTGATTTTTACCTCAATCTAATTTCATTGAAAAAAGTGCATCAAATCCAATGTCTGGTCATAATTCAATTTAATGATTGCTATTGTTAGCTTGGTTTTTGTTACCTTTATCAGCAAACAATTAAATTTGGTGTTTTTCAAACTTCTTTCGTAAAAAATCAAACAACAATTTCTGAATAATTATCATGTGTGTTTTGCCTTTCAGCTCTTGTCGATGTGGCCCCTGATACACACGTATCAAGGCTTGCGCCAAGAGAGCAATCAGCTTTTCACAAGCCTTAAACGTGCCTGCCAGGGTACGGTTCTTGCTGTGCACGGTTGTTGTTGTTTTATATGCGAATTTCAACTCATTAACAAATAATAATAGCCACTTACTGCCCGGGGCTACTCAATATAGCTTAAGCTGCCTTTAGACTTACCATCTCTACCATCTACCTCTAAAAAGTCGGTTGTCAAAATTCTCTATAGAGAAACTCTTATCAAATTTAACCTGTCAAATTACATCAAAGAAGCATAAATTTTCCAAATATTTAGAGTTATTTGCTTTACTATTACACTATCGTCAGAGAGTCTCTTTAGAGATATATGACAAGTGTAAAGACAGCTTTAGTTTATCTTTATACTAGGTAACAATATTTGCCTAGAAATCGTGAAACATGGAAGTTTACATATATTTGCTTTTTAAGTATTTAAAAATGATTATTTGAATCTGGCGCCAAACAAAACAGAGCATACTTACAGGGGCACTTATGTTAAGACTGACACTAATATGTAAACACACTAAAAATAAAATACTAGATCGCCGAGCTGTATTCAGAAATATGCGAATAACTTCGTCAAAGGGGTATCCAAATTCATTGTTACAACATTTGTTCAAAAGAGAATTAAATGGGCTTTTATAATAAACTTTTAGGAAAAATCGCAAAGAATAAAATAGTTAAGCCAGTGGTGGCCAAAGTAGAAATTTTGAAAAAAAAAATGTTGAAAATGCCAGATCTGTAAGCCGCATTACTTAGCCAAAACCCTTAATTATAATATATTAAATTTCTCTTGTCGCTTTCGGAATTGACAAGGTTATAAATATCAATTTAATTGAGGTACAAAAGCAAAAAGCGGTTTTTGGATCATAATTTCAGATTTTTGGGGTGTTTGGAAAAAACCAAGTATGAGGAAATGCTATACTCGGCAAGCCCAACAATATGTACTGGGCCTCGTGGAAAGTATGTGCAAATTTTTTATTATTCAAGTAATTGTAAAAATATTTAAATATTATAATATTCACTGAATAATCACAGTTCCAAGTTACAATTACGATTATTGAAAAATCGTAATCAGGAATTGTTTTTTCATTATCTGAAAAATTGTTTTTATAATAATGAATGTAATTAATGATTACATTACAGCTCTGGTAAAAACATACACATATTTATTTAATTCTTATCAGCTGGAACAGCTTGAATGGTCCATGATCTGGGTAACAACCTTTGACCACTCACATTAAACTCATAGTGAATAAAGCCATGGGTATTATAGTTGAGATTGGTCTGATCAGTTCATCCATGTACAACATCCGTGTATTTGGAATCCTTAATCACTAACACTGTGCAAGCGCAACGAGTCTGTTCAGAATCAGTTCCTTTTGTTTGCTCTTCTTAACCTGAGGCACACTATTGAGACTTCCTTATATATCCAGTCTTAAGCTTTTAGATTTACCTACATTTAAGCATAGACGCACTATGTTGGGTATAATGTTTCTGCACAAGCTTATAAAGGGTATATTGACGCAGATTATCAACTTGGGTGTGTGAGCTTTAATGTTTTATCAAGGAAAATGCGAAACTATATCGCATTGAGGCATTTCGCATTTTATGTATATAATAATATCAATAATATCATTCAATACAATTAAATCTTTCCTCTTCTCCGTGGTAAAATTTCCGACGAAGGCTTTTGGTCTTTTATTCTTTACAATCTTGCAGTTACATAGCTTCTAGTACTTCTTGGAAATTCCTTCTGTGCTTGGCTGGACAAAATAAATTACCTCTACCAGATTGTAATTAGTTTCTTCTATTTACTCTTAATTTTTTACTTTTCCTTTTCTATCTCTTATAGTCCGTGAGATCGACGCGTTCATACAGATAGACGGGCGGACGGAGTTCCAGTAGCCCAGTCTCTGTAGCCTTATCTGTATCTCGGATAGGCATTACTTTCTTTTGTGCTTTGGATTTCCAAGCAACAATCAAGATGCAAGAACTGCGTTTGGCATTCGATGACAATGCTCATCCTCTTCTCCATTATTAGCAACATCATTTGCAAGTTGCGATTGGCGTTTTCTGTCTACTAGCACCTGAGAGTGCTAAAAGCATCAATCGGCAGCTGTAAATCATGCGACACATATTAAAATTACAATAAGGTCTCCAATAGCGTACACACAAAGGACATCCATATGTTGCCAATGGCAAAATTTGCGCGCTTGGCTTTGAATAGAGTACAGAATGTCATTCATTCGCCTTGTGTGGGCTGTTTTGGCATTTTTCTGACTTAATTCAATTTTCGTTTTCTCTTTTCCTCGTCGTTTGCCAGTCAATACACCTGCGTCCTTCTTTCCATACAGTTAATACAATTTATTATTGGAACATAATAAAAAAAGCGAAAACGAAAACTGCAGAGCAGAGCACAGAAGAACACGAAAGGACCCCAGCGAAATCCCATAAAAGAAAAGAACTTAAATCAGAGGGAATTGTCATTGAGGCGAAATTGAAAGTAAATTTGTGCTCATACGTTTTTGTTTATTTACTCTCTTGTGCTTCACGGTTTATTGCTGCAGAGACTCTCGATTGAAAGGATTGCACGTAGTTACTGCAGTAAGTTGATTTGTACCATCGGCAGTAACCACCATATCCACCAGCTGACAATTCCATGCTCCTTCGTGGCTTTGCTTTCATGGATAGCGGCATAGTGCAGAACTGAGTCTGAAATTTCGCTTTTTCTTAAATGTCTGGTATGCATGCAATGATCTCTTAGTTCAGCAAAATAGCGCATGGGATAGGTATAGCAAAAAATTGAGGAATGTGCTAAGGTAATATTCTTACCATCACATCGAAAAGCATTAGAGTCGAATACCATTAACTTATTGCATTGCAGCAAAGGAGACTCGTACATTGTGACAAAAACACACGCCATTCTATTGTCATGAGCAAACAGAGCATAGGGTATACCAACTCGTGCATACTGATCCGGAAAATCATATCGCATCTGTCGTGTGTAGCTGGAAAGACATCTTAGATGCAAAGTTTCACCATATAAATGGGAACAGTTGCCAAACTGACTTAACGACACATCCAACTGACGAGCTCGAGCCACCGCTAGCCCCACCGCCAGCCAAATGAGTAACCGTAGCCCAAGCAGTATCGCCGATAACATTCAAGATAGATTTTTTTTGTATGTTTGAAAAACAATTGTAAGCCAACTTGTTAGTTTAACTATCATTTACATAAACCTTGTTGTCTAGTATATTGCTCTAAACCAAAAAAATTATGAAAATACAAAACTTTCTTGATGTAACACGATTTACAGAAGGTTACGTGGAGCAATTATTTGGCGATCATCCTGACTAATAAACAAAATCAGCATCGTAAGACGCGAGCCATGTTCATGTATGTCCATCACTATTCTGCGAGACAAAGGAACAGTCAGTCACGAAAGCCAATAAAGCTCCTGGTATTGACAGAATACCCTACGAATTTCATACGACTATCTGGACAAGCGTTCAAATGTATACAATAGCAAATTGGATGGGAAAAATTTTAAGACCTCCCTCATATTCCCCACTTTAAAAGAAGTATACCCAAATGAGCCTGCAAACTATCGCGGAATATGATTTATGAATTGCGAGGCAAAGATAAATATGGGGATAATGAACGATCGTTTGGCAATATGGGTCGAGAACAATAGAAGTTTAATGAATATAAAGCCGGATTCAGTCAAAAGTATTCAACGATCGAAAATATATATAATCTGGCATCAATGGTCCATCTGAAGTTTACACAAAAAAAAGGGTTTACTGTTTTTTTGAGGACTTTAAAGCGGCATACTGGTATCAAGCAAGGATGTTTATTCTCCCCCTTGCCTTTTGCTTTATACCTTAAAGATATGTACGAAGATTTAGACGGTGGCCCTGTTATGGAAGATCCGAATATGCGACTCCTTCTTTATGCCAATGACATTGTGATAAATATATATGATATAATGGAAGTCAACATGGCAAAATCAGAAATAATGATATTTAAGAAAGGAGGAAGACAAGATGCGGCGGAAAAATGGGAAAATTTATAGATCTGAGGCGATAAGAACAGTGGCAGAGTATAAATACCTTGGCGTTACTTTAACTCCATCTATGTCATTTGGAACTCACATTCGACGAAGGTCACCAGAGGCAAAAGGGGCTTTGAATTCAACTTGGAAGACATTTATGAATAAGCCGGTTATATTTCATTAAGTTGCAAGTGGAACCTATTCCAGGCAACAGCTAGAGGTATACAGTTTGTGAAACTCCGCAACACCCCCACTATTCACCATCGACCACCACCCTGGATTTTGAGATAGCCACATAGATATATAGATAGATAGCCATAGATAGGTGTTAACGGGCCGTTTTTTGCTCATAACTTGTGTATCGTTCATCCAATCTTTTTTATTCCTGCAGCAAATCGATAAATAATTTTGATTACTAGATATCTCTAGAAGGTACGAACCATCTATCATCAAAACTGTAGGAGATATGACGTTTTTTCCAAATTGCGGGGGCGGGAGGGGGCGTGGAAAAAATTGAAAATAAAGTTGATCTGCCTGCAAGTATTAGAAATATATGGCCCATACATGTCAAACCTCTATCTCGGACGGACATACGGACATGGCTATATCGACTCGGCTGTTGATGCTGATCAACAGTATATAATATACTTTATAGGGTCGGAAATGAATCCTTCTCCCTGTTACATACTTTTGCACAAACTTAATATACTCTGTGTAACTTTGGTCAGAGAGGACTAAATAACCAGAGATGAAATCGCTCTCACTGTTAAGTTAACAGAAAAAAAACCATGAAGCCATCGAGGCGTTGCAGTTTTCGGAGTCAGCAAAGACAAACAGCTGCGTGCTGTTTTGTTTTGGCTACAAATGCGATAGAGAAAAGACACAAGCGAAAGGGAGGGCATGTATATCGCTCTCTGTCATTTCGTTCTGTTTGTGTATCTCTTGTATATTTTTATGTGATGTTGCGAAGACTGTTTGTTAGAAATTCGTATTGTTGTCATTGTCGGCATTGTTGCCAATCTTCACCAAAGTGACTTCTCATTTTATTGCCTAAGCGAATGACAACCTGTTGCCTGTTGAATGGCACCTGTTATCGAGTTCGCATTTATTTTAATTTATCTAGGCGTGCACTTTGAAATAAAATTTGGGAAGCTTCCGATTTTAGTAAATTCACACACAAAGGAAATTGACTGAAAATTTTGTATGGAAATTATTTTTATCATCCGAAAGCATAGTTTGCGAAATATATGTTTTTTTCCCATTTTCGAAATTAATTCCCCAAGATAGGAAAATGAGGTGGAGGGTGAAAAATAAAAGTATAAATAATACAAACACATTATTTTATAAAAATTGAAATAAGGGAAAATTTTTGATATGTTTTAAAAATTAATTAATTAATGAATCGCCGGAAAAGTTTGTATTGGAAAATATTTTCATCCCGATTTTGAAAAATCCGCCCACGAGGAAAATGGCCGGAAAATTCTGCGTGCAAAATCCCATTTTTCATCCCATTGACTTGAAACTTGGTTTGTAAGGATAGAATGCCAAATAGTTTGTGATTTCAGTTTCCGATGCAGGAAAATCAGCCCCCAGGGTGTGAAAGACTCTGTATGGAAATCACTATTTTTCATCCGTATGAGTTAATACACGGTAAGGACAGTAGGCAAAATAATTTGAATGTGATTTTCCGTGATTGGAAAATTCACGACAAATGGTGGGAAATGGGTTGCGGGGGTGGATATGAAGTTCGAGGTGAGAAGAAGGAGTTCTGGGAAGAGTTCAAGGCCAATTGTTAGCATAGCATATAATAATATCAATAATGGCCGAGTTTAAGGACGTTTTCATTGAAAACAAAAAAGTATTTCGCACTAAGACCCGTTTTTCGACTGATGGTTCCTGTGGCAGCTATAAGATATAGTCATCCGATCCGGTCCGTTCCGACATATTAGTAGCGTGCAGTAAAAAGAAGACTCTGTGCAAAATTACAGCTCGATATCTTAAAAACTGAGGGACTAGTTCGACAGACAGACAGACAGAAAGAAAGACAGACAGACGACAGACAGACGGACAAAGCTCAATCGACTCAGGTCGTCGCCCTGATCAAAAAATATATATATAGTTTATGGGGTCCGAAATGCGTTGCAAACTTCTGGGCAAAATTATAAATCCAGTATTGTTCGTTCCTACAGAACATTTCGCATCGTGCACAACCCAATTCTACCGCCTCTTCTTCATCCTGGACCACGTCAGATAGCAGCTCCTCCTGATCCCCCTGGATCCCCTCAATATCCATAATGGGATAGGCATTTTTTTTAATTTTCGTCTTAAGTACATCCTGAGGGTGGAAGTGCTTATTGCAGATGTACAAATGCACTTTGCTCTGCATGGACGATTTGATATTGCAGTTTAGCTTCCACTGATCGCGTTTCCGAGGATCAGTGGGAAAGCCATGTAAAATAGATGAAGGGGATGTGCATGAACACCCAACCACACAGCACATTCTTTGCCATGATTCAAAACACGGCTGGTGTACAGGCTGTCCAACATGACCCAAACTAATAGTTGGGATCGATCCCGTACGGAGCCAACGCCCGCCTTCAGAGTGACATACATCTGTGAAATGGCGATCACAGATTCGCGATTGGGCATTGACGCTATACACGTCAATTCGCAAATTTTCTCACCATTTTCCACCTTGTTTTCAGGAATTCGAAAACTTTTGGCACCTAGAGCCTAGAGCCATGCACTTCATATTTGTCATTTTTAAAATTTATTATTTTAAATCGCAGCAGATTCGCACAGAAGACTTGTCGTGTCGACGGCTGAATCGCTTATGCCGCAAATTGGTCGCAATGCGCGCACCAGCCAAATGCATGGCAAATTTGCGGTGTTGACGATTTTCACGTGTTCGGTCTGAAGCAGTGGACGACAAAAAGCCAAATCACATTTTGGCTTGGCATGTATGTGTGCGTAGCCACTGAACGAAGTTCAGCGACGAGCTCGGTGTGCCAACTTCGCAACGTTGGTGACGTCATAAGCATAAGCAAATTACAAAAACAAAAACCAACGCACATGTGCGAGAGGAGAGAAACACAAGCAAAAAATAAAAACAAAGAAGCATGGGCAAAGACAACGCTCTGTGCGTTCGTGTCCGAAAACTCCCAGAACCTCGATAGCCTCATGGTTTTTTTCGGACTAAATTTAAGAGAGCGAATTCATCTCTGGTTATTTAGTCCTCTCTGGCCGAACGCTAAACAGAGAGAGAGGGACAGAGAGAGAAGGCGTACGCTCTAATTTTTTTTCCGTGAGAGAGCTTGTTCAAAGAATAGGAAAGGATTTCAAAAAAAGGTGTATCATTCCTCGAACACTCTTGCAGTGAAATATTTCACAGCATGCCAGTGGAATGCATTATGGCGCTCCATGTATGCCATTGGGTCGAACGAGCGTCGCTTATGTCACTTCTCTACATGGCATCGTGTCGAACGAGAGTCGGTTATGTCGCTTCTCTGCATGGTATTGCGTCGACCTAGCGTGCCTGGAGAGCCGTTAACGTATTGAGCGGACATCGCCTTGAAAAGTACGTCAGCCGAGCCCATTGTGAGGGAAATAAGCGAGCGTCAACGACAGTCACAAAATCGTCGACGGAACGTTGATACAGCGTGGGTCGGCCGTACTAGAGGGAGATTTTTGACGTGTGGCGTGTGCGTGAAAAAAACTAATTTTAAATAGATTTCAGTCCATTTGTTTTATTTTTTGTATATTGTAATGGGTTATAAATTGTTTAAATATTCCTTTAATAAATTACTTAACATTTTACTATCTATATACCTTTTACTCCAGCGCATGCTATGTGTATCGTTTAGTGTGCGGCCCATATACATCGTCCATTACATTTCCTAGATTATTACATGAAGTTGTAAGGGATCTCCGAAAACAGTTCGGCTATCGCCCACTTGTCGATTAGAAGTAATGAGGTTTCGAAAGCTAGCAGTCCACAAAGCGACCATGGAAATGTAAAAGTATACTGGGTTGTAATTAATGCTGAATAGCACACAGCCTTTGAAGTGTTTAAGAGGTATGCTTATAGCAGAGCGACAATTAGTTGGATACTTAAAGCACGCACTTATACTCTGTGGTTAAACGGAAGCATACACAGACGGGGAAGAATGAGTGCACTCTTAGCAACCTTTGAGAAGTCGAGAATATAATACACTTCCTAGGCAGATGTACCGTTCTCAGAGAGTTTGGTAGCTGATCCCTTGAAAGAACGGAACTCACGGAGCAGGAGATAATATGCGCATTAAACTGTGAAGACCCCTTCAATTGGATTATAGAAAAGTAATTATAAACGAGTTTAATTTATAAATGTCAGTACTATTTGATGTGTATTAAATCTTGATGTCACTAAATTATTTATATATAATATGTCAATTAACAATTAGCTTGTAATTGTAAAGTGAGTCCAGTCAACTGTGTTGTTGAGGACGAACGATCTGGTACTCGGCAGCCAGGAGTAGTAGTCCGAGACAGCACTTTGAGTGGGCACACTGCCGACTGACGGTTCTAAAAACATTTCGGTATTAATGGAAAAACAAAACTTTGTTTGTGATGACAAATACTTATAATACCTTAAACAAAAAATACAAAAAAAATCTTCTTATCTTAACTATCTATCTATTAAATTTGCTTGATCTGCCTGCAAGTGTAAGAAAAATATATCCCATAAATGCAAACCTCTATCTTTTGCCATATCTAAAATCTCTGCGTTCATACGGACACACAGACCGACGGACAGACGGACATGGCTATATCGAATCGGCTGTTGATGCTGATCAAGAATAAATATACTTTATAGGGTCGGAAATGATTCCTTCTCCTCGTTACATACTTTTGCACAAACTTAATATACTCTGTGTACCTTTGGTACAGAGTATAAAAATAAAAGCTACATGAAAAACTCATGTTGAATGAGTCGCAACGGTTTCAGCATGAATAATATATATATATTTATTAACCTTTTCATTATTTTCTGCAATTTTATTACTTTAAAAACTTTAACACGGCCGGTCATTTTCACCATTTCTCTAGTTCAAAAACTTGAAGCACACACGCCAAGAGATTGTAAGGCCAAATACTTGTTTTTGTTTTTTATTATCTGCAACTTTTCACCTTTTGCAGTGAGTTGGCCATTTGGCAGTTTTCCCACATACCAATCACATACTCATACGCCCAAAAGTATACCATTTTCCCCCCAGGAGTCTCCTGCCCAGCAGCATTAACTTACAATCACGCCACAGGGAAACAAAATAAAATTAATGTAAAATATATACGTAAAGTGTGTCAACGGGCTTCTCTCTGGCTCTGGTTTTGGTTTTGGTCCACCTTGGCCGCCAGTTGACAACTTGTTTGACATAATTTAAACACGCAGTTGGCGGTGTGAACCTTTTCTGACAGCAATTAAAAACGCATTTCCATTCAGAGTGCGAAAGATCCTGTGCTCATTTGTCCCCTCAAGGGTTTAAAGTAATTTCCCAGCTTTTTTTGTATACATTTTTATTTTAAACAAATAATGGCAAATAAATGCTGTTCATTGGCAGAGAACAATGAAATATATTGACACTGGCAGCGGGCGGCTGCTTCATCAACTCTTAAAATATGAAAATTAAAATTACAAAATGCACAAATTGCACCAAAGTGAAGTGGAGTGCAGCGAAAATCATATTAATAAAAATAATGAGTTTGCCTGCAACTGAGAGATGATGACGATGATGATGGACGGAAAGCGGCTCCCAGAAAACCGATTAAAAATTGAGCAGCGAGCGAAGCGCTGTTAAGTAGAAATGTCAATATGACAGCTGTCAGGCGGAATAAGAGCGAGAGAGGTAGAAAAAGTGAGAGATGCATCGACTCAATGTCAGTGGTACATATCGTACATTGTTTGATTTATGAAGCGCACTTAAAATGTTGTTTGCCCATTTTGCATTATCCTTGTGAGAAAATGAAATGCGATTTATTTTGTACAGAGGGTACCAGCACGCACATTTTTGTAAAAATTCTTAAGTGTGAAATTTGAAGGGGTTTGAAAAGGTTTAAGCGGCTGAAAGGGAAGTTTAATCTGAGAGCAGAAACAGCTGAAAATATTGCAATCTAAGTAAATAAATATACACAGAACTAACGAAGTACTGGATTATAGTTTCTTTTTTTGAATAATAAAACGTTTTTAGCTTTAAATTTGGATGTCAACTGAGCATAACAGCCAATAGAGTGAGAACCAGCGATGGTCATCGGATGCCCCCAGAGGCCGAAGACATTTCGTTATTTACATATGAACGAGCCGAACGAATGCATAAGCTGAGGCGTCGAGAGCAAACAGCCCTTCAGTCACTGCATGGAGAATGAGTATTAGAGAATTAATTTGCGCTGCCTCTCAATTTTGGTGGTGCTAAACGATAGTGCCCAAAAAGATCCTGTAGTGCCCAAAAAGATACTTTACAGAGCCAGTAGGAAAACACAGTAGTTAGAGCGAGACGGACATATTCCCAAATGTATCCAGAGAGCGTAAGTGAGAGCAAACAGCTGACCAAATGTATCTAGAGAGCGTAAATGAGAGCGAACAGCTGACTGAGGCAGCGAAAATTTTATCTCTAATACTCATTGCTCCATGGTCGCTGCCTAGCGTTCGAAGAAGCTGGTTCGCGACGCTTTTTTTTCGCACACCAATGCACTCTTACTTTTTGGACTCGCTCTCGTTGACCAACGCTGATCTACGCTCTTCGAACTGCCGAAGGCAAGTTTTTAAGTTGCTATTAATCCAGCGTTGGTCAACGAGAGCGAGGCCAATAAGTAAGAATGTATAATTGTGTGAAAAAAAGCGCCGTGAATTTGCTTCGACCTGACAGCATCAAAGGTTAGCTAGTGACTGAAAGGGTTTTCGCTCTTTTCTCCTCAGCTTCGGCATGCGTTCGGCTCGTATACGTGTAAATAGCGAAATGTCTTCGCCCCCCAGGGGGTTCTTAGGACCATCGCTGTATTAATGAGTTCTATATCAGTACTCTATTGCATATTGACAGAGTGACCGTACAAAAGAATGTTCTGAGTAAGATTGAGATAACAAAGTCAAAATGTTTAATCAATTATCGGATTTGGGCACGCTTAAACTTAGAAATATTCGTTATTAATATCACAGATTTACAAATATTACAAACACTCTTGAATTAACAAATTTTCTTACATAAAGGAAGGTAAAAAGATCTAGAAAACGAGCATAGGTAATATTTCTTTAATTGACAGTTGCAAGCCAACAAAGTATAAGACGGATTTACAATTCTGAACGAGTTTTTTCAAATTATGTCCTAAACGCTTTGACTCCTATTCAATTTTCCAAAAAAATCGTACATCTTTCACAATTGTATAAGTAGAATGTTAACGTTTTAAATATTTGTCATAATTAGCATTATTTATCGGTCCACCAAGTTTGACAGCGATTAGATAAAAGCTAATGAAGATATTAGCAGATAAAAGTTTTCTCTAGCAACGCTAACCAGCTTATAACAGTAAGAAGAGAGAGAAAGAGAGTTCGTCGAACTGCGAGAGTATAAAATCTTTGGCCATCAGATCATCTTACCACCAAGTAGAGGGTTGTAGCGTTCAGCTTAGATCTGAATAAATGCAGATCATTAATCGGAATGGAGAATGTAGGGGGTCCCAACCTTGGTAACTCATTGTAAGATGCTGTACCGCTTAGGTAGCTTTAACACAAGTAGAACGACATCAGTTAACAGGTTTAGCTTTCGTAGAAGCTCGTAGTCTTTTCCGTTCAACACCATATTCTGACCAAAGCACAGAAAGTAAGGTGAGTGCCCTGTACTGCGGTGAAAGCTTGACCTTAAAGATCCGCTAATCTCATTCAGATTCTGATCCCGATATACGCACGTATAGCCGCCAGTACTGAACGATTTAATCTCTCACTTGCGTTAGCTTGCCGACATGCGATGCTGTGCACATATGCGATACTCCGAAACGTGAAAGAAAAGCTTTAAAATAACCTGATTGTAACTGTGAACCATTATCCGTTAAGATAACTTAAGGAACACTAAAGGTGTAAAAAAACATGATTCTCTAAAAAGTCACAAATTCGATCAGGCGTAAATTTTCACAAAGGGTGCAAAAATCGAAATTTCGCATTGTAATCAACAATGACCAAAAGTCTAATATTTCCGTTTCTTGACCTAGAATATATTCAAAAAGGTCTTTCAGATGTCATTGGCATATAAAATATAATATATCTCGAGAATCTTCAATGCTGTACTGCGATGTGGATACTTTCCAACTCAGTGGAAGAAATCGACAATCATAATGATTCAGAAACCAGGAAAGGATAAAACGAAAGCGTCATCATATAGACCCTTTAGCCTGCTACCTTGCTTATCAAAAGTATTTGAGAAGATCTTACTTCGCAAAATTGATACCCATGCACAAAATATAATTCCTTCACATCAATTTGGGTTCCAAGCAAAACACGGGACCCTTGAGCAACCGTTTAACTTCAGATATTCGGACTGCGTATGAATACCACGAATACTGCTCTGCAATTTTGCGTTTTGACCGCGTTTGGTTGGACGGGCTTATATTTAAAATTAGGACACTGCTTCCCCCAAATACACACTAAGTCGTAGAATGTTATGTCAGCGACAGAGATTTTTCTGTTCGTCAAAATGAGTACAAAACGGAAGAGTTCACCATTGGAGCCGGATTGCCACAGGGTAGCGTTCTCGGTCCTTTTCTGTATCTACTGTACACTGCCGACATCCCAACAGACTCCCGACAGCAATTCTATGCAGATCACGATGTCCAATTATCGCATCCAGACTTTTGACAAGCCACCTATCTCACGTGGAGGAGTGGCTGGCCAACTGGAGTATAAAAATTAACGGGCAAAAGTGTAAACACGTGACGTTCACACTTAACAGAAGCAGCTGTCCCCAGATATCCCTAAACGCGACTCATAGTACCACAATCAAACGATGTTGTTTACCTTGGTGTGCACCTCGACAGAAGGCTCACTTGTCGCAAACACATAGACTCGAAAATACTTCAAATAAGGCTAAAAGCTAACAGCCTTCACTGGCTAATTAATTCCCGTTTCTCTCTAAAACTGGAATATAAAGCATCATAAAGCCTTTCTGGACTTATGGCTCACAGCTATGGGGAAATGCCTGTGCGAGCAGTGTGGACATCCTTCAAAGATCACAATCAAGAATTCTTAGAATAGTCACTGGAGCGCTATGGTACATTCGCAACGAGTGTATCCACAACGACCTGAGGATCCCATTGGTCGAAACTGATATACAGCAACTTAAGCGCTAATATTCTGAAAAGCTTCTAGTCCACACTAATGAACTTGCACAATCTCTCAACCTGCAAGCAACGCATTCTCGCCTCCGAAGAAAATACCTACCAACTCAGCGACTGAATTAAAGGGCCGCAGAACATAAACTAGCTCCAATAGGGGGTGGTGGAATAATAGTTTCTAGATTAAGATTTGAAAAATTATTAAGAGAAGACTCAAAAAAATAAAGATGTCATTGGCTTTCCCATTGGTGGACGAAGAACTGTGTTAGAGCCTTTTGTCGATTTACTAGTGGAACATTTTGAAGCATAGCTACGGATTTGAGTTACCATATCTGGCCAAAATAGATATCGCTTCAACTTCTCCACCATTTTGCCCATACCAAGGTGAGCTGAATCCAGAGGATTGTGAGCACGATTCATAACATCTTCGTGAAGGTTTAGTGGAGCCCACAGTTTCCACGACAACGCTTCTTGCTTCTCATCTTCTGTAGCATGTTCATTCCGCTTGTAAACAAAATTATCGACTACCTTTAGGTCCGGTAATCTAGGCTGATTGTCGTTAACTCGTTTTATGAGGTCTAGATAGTCTGGCGACAAAATTTTTTCGATTGCAAATTGCAAATCGATAATCGGAACAAAATTTGTTAATTCGCTTCCACTCACGTCATTTCGCCGAGATAAACAATCAGCAACAACCTTTTACCCTTTAGGGAAAGAAAAACCTTGTAATCTGATCGACCATCAGGCTTAGCGTTCAGAAAGGTCCTTTTGCTTTATCAACCAGTGTAACGAAGCATGATCGGTAACTACAAAAAAATCCTGCCCTTCAATGTAGGCTCTAAACTTATTAATGCCCCTAATGACAGCTAATCATTCTAATTCTGTGACCGTTGTGTTTACGTTGTGCTTTAGACAACTTCTAGGACATGAATGCGATCGGTAACTCGATGCCGTCTTCGTTTTCTTGCGCCAAGAAGGCGGTTTCGAGAAACGGGCAATGAGGTAAGCAAAGACTTTAGTTGTCAAAAAGCTTTTCCTGTATCCTCATTCCAGTTCATCGATTGGTTATTCTTTAGCAATTCCGTAAACGGGAATGTAATTGTGGCATAGTTTTCTACAAATCGCCTATACAAACCAGAAAGCCCTAAGAATCTCCTTAGTTGCTTCACTGTAGTCGGAGTCGGAAACTCATTGATTGCGATAATCTTTTCTGGATCAACATTTAGTTGTCCGTAACCAATAATAAACCCCTTAATTTTGGGATTTGCCCATGTTTGTTGTCAACTTGGCCTTACGAAGGTACTGAGCGATTTCTTCTAGGAGCTTCATGTGCGAATCGAAGTCGTCAGACAGAACCAAGAGATCTACCTAGACGAATAATCTTGTACGCAAACAAGCCGGTATAAGTTGGCCCATCAATCTACACAGAGTGTCTTGATACAATAGTCGATTTGGTATCATAAACGCCGTAAAATGTCGAGATTTTTCTTCTAGGGGAATTTGCCAGAACGCTTGATTCATATCAAGACCTGTAATTAAGCTTGTAGGAGGTAATCGACTAATGATACCATTTACATAAAGTAGCGGGAATGCGTCTTTTAAAGTAAGATTATAGACTTCCCTTGAGTCTAAACGAACTTTCTTTCCACGTCGAACAATTTCTCTACTACGTTTAAGGCTAGCATTTTCTCTATCTAGCCATACATAAGGTTCTCTTTGGCCGATGAAACTGGCCAGTGCATCGACTACGTTAATGCTATGCTCTATTATGAGTGTACGCCCTAATCCTTCTTACTCGAAAGATGGCAAATAACTGAGTCTAATACGCGTTGCTGTTGCTGACAGAGAGAATGTTTCTTGGAATTATCAACCTCTTCTTCTCGACCAACATCGCGTTCTGAATCGAGTCTATTAACGTCAGTAATTTTACTTATAAACCAAAATCTCTCCAAAAATCAATACCTAAATAAATGTACGAAAAATTCTAACAAATCTGTATGATTCCGATAGGTAATTTCAACGGTAAGTCTACCAATAACTGGGCATTCAGAGTCATTGGCAGTTCTAATTCGTCCTGAATATTTATGTAGCTTTGGGTGATTCGCAAACGCCTGAATCTAACAAAGGCTACATAATGCTTATCTTCAATGTCTATATCAGTGTACAATCGATTATCTGAGCTTAGAAATATTGCTGATATAAGTTTTTTACGGTCTTTTCTCACTCTTGACCAAAAACATCGCATTCGTATTGTCGAACGTCTTCATTAATCTCATTGTGCATACTCAAAGTCAGTCTCTCATTATCCCTCGCTTGACCTTCTATTGTCTGTTTTCTCAGCTCCTCTTGGCACATATGCCACTTCAGTCTCACTCTCACACTTAATCCTCCCTTCCCTTGATGAATGGTTGGCTAAAGAGCGAATGATTATGATGAGAATTATGATTTTCTATTTCGCTTTCCTTCTTTGCCTTTTGGCATTGTGTTTAATTCTCCGGATTTTACTTTGACTTATTGAGCGGAAAATTTTGCAATTACAACAAGTTTTCGTTTTAATTGCCGAGCATTTACTTACTTAGTGTGAGGATTCTAATTGCCGTTGAGGAGGGGGGAAAGAAAAACTTATCGTTCCAGCCACTCCTCACTGCCGACCCCACCGAAAACAATTTATGGCAGCTAATAAATTTCTAATTTCAGCTTAACACGCGTTCATTCACAGTTTTATCTATCTATGTCGTCGTCGTCCTCGCCGTTGACAATCAAAGGACATTTGACATTGATTAGTTTTTCGAAGAATTTTTAATATATATTTTAGTCTGGGGACAAGCGAAGGCAATCAGGCAGTCCATTAAGCTGGCGGGCGTGTGTTTTTTTGCCACGCTTCATTTAACCATTTCATGCAATTTCTTAATATCAATTTTCCCTCTGATTTTCCTCCTCTTTTTTTGGCTGCCGACGACTTTTCACGACACGCAATGCAATGTCCTGCAGTATTGGAACCCTTCACACGCACACACAAGACGACAGCGGATAATTTGCTGTCGTAACTTCTAAGGTTTCTTTTTACGTTGGCTTTGGCTTTCCTTTGTTAAGGCAGCACGTGAGTTCGAGGCGTGCAGGTAAAAGGTGCGCCACTTTGTCCCGCTCATTGAAATGACAAACTAAATTATTTGCCGGTTTTGTTAAGTATATCATTACCTGCCTTTTGAATAGTCAGAAAATGACAAGTTGAGTAGACGGGACTTTTCAGTTGACAAGACGGGGAAATCAGCTAACAATTTGCTGGCTTAATGACCACAATGAGATTGTTTTCGGAATTCGACATTACGGATTTATTATTATATTTATTTGTATGTAACAGCTACTTTCTCAAGAACAGAGTATATTACAATCGGGATCTTTATTTTTATTAAATGTTTGAACAATCGAATTTGGTGACCCCGACGTGAGCTTTGCTTAAGTTTAGAATTTACTTAGTATATCTCTATATACCATTATGTTTCATATATGTTTGTGCATTAAAAATGAATTTATCTCTACTTCAATCCATTTAATAACCGTTTCATCTTGTGGTGACCCCGATGTGACAAATTTTTTAGCTTCGCTTCAGAATATAATTAACTTAGTGTTTATCCAAGTCCCATTGAGATTGATAATTTTCGTTCACTTTAAATGCATTGTCATCGTTAAATTTTGTTTAGAAGCCATTTAAATTTTTTGACCCTGACGTTAGAAATTTGTGTTCACTTTTCTATCCGATTAATTTAACATTTCATTTATATTTATATTTGTCATTTTCTTTGCTCTAGCTTTCAGTAGTCAGGGCTGAATGATCGAGACTACATTGTTCATTTGTCAATTTAATCAACATATTTAATGTTATTTAACTGCTTTTTCTGAAAAATCAAATTTGGTGACCCCGACGTGATGAAATTTTTCTTCGCTTGGGAATAGGACCTACTTCAAAATGCTCTAAACTGATCCTAATCCACTAAAGTTTTATCATTATTCAATTTTATTTTATTTATTTACTGCTTAAATTAGTTGACCCCGTCGTTGGAAATTTTCTTTTCCCATTTTTGTTTCACCTTATGTTCTCACTTGTACTCTACATTCCTTTTCAATTTCCCTTTTGTATTCGAAACTGACCACACTTATCCATTTCAATTAAAACATCGCTCTGGCGAAAATTCCCTTTGGTTTTTATTATTTGTTTATTAAATTAAACGTTCAAATATTTATTAATTTGGCAGCCAATCTCCATTCCACTTTCCATTCCCTTCGACTGCATTTTGGTGCATTAAATATGATTTTCACTTTATTCTTCTAACCACTTTTTTTGCATGGTCCAGAACACACACACACATACACTTGTCCTTCGGGACTTATTATTGCTTCGTTGCAAAAATTATAAGCGTTTCATTCCTGGGGTTGATGGTGGAGTTAGGTGTCCTTAATGCAACTTGAAAGCGTTTGGTTTGATGCTGTGGTTGCCTGTGGATAGGAATCCAGAGCGTGCTTGTTGGTGGTTGGTCTGTGCTCCGTGTAGAAGCTGGGCTTATAAGTGGAGGAATGTTCTCCCTCTATTTTTTTCTTTTACCATATAAAAGATAATTGCTTAGTTTCAGTGTTTTGTTAACTTTACTTTGTTGTTGTTGCTTTAGTTGTTGTTAATCGTCCTGCACTTGTAATGGCCACTGAGGAAATGGAGGACACTTGTTATTCTCGCCCCAACGAGTTAAGCTAGTTTCTGTATTTAATTTTTACAGTGCAACAGTCAAAGGGATGGACGCAGGAAAAGAAAGGGATAAGAACAAAAGATGAGAGAATAAAAGTGTGGGTGTCATGGGACGCCAGGTACAAGCGAAGGCCTTTACAACAATAAATCTGATTGTAAATTTAAGTACAGGCAAAAAGATACTTTTTTGGATTCGTTTGGATAAACTCAATTTTAAAATGGCAAAAAATAGGACCAATTTTTGAACAAATTTTGAACTATGATTTCTGAAATATAAGTAATATATTTTTGACTGTATAAATAAATTTATGGTAAAAATCGACATAAGTTGTTGGACCGTCTTTTGTTGTACACTGGTAAAGATTGTGGTTCATTGGATAACTGAATTTTTTAAGGGAAAATCATTTTGTTTAAGGACTCAAGCTGATTTTTAGTTGAGTACAGGAACTGAAATGGCAGTTTACAGACTGTTACTGTTAACAGACTGTTAACTCATTGTTAACTCACTGTTAACCCACTGTTCCCACTCCACACACACACAAACACACACAACCCACCTGCTCTTACAGCAAATGGCAAAAGTGGCTGACTTTGCAAATACAAAATGCAAATACCAAAGAACTCTGTCGCAAAGATAAAATTTTTCTCGTTTTACTCCCCAGTCAAATGTTCGTAAAAGAGAAACTTGAGGCGTTTGCTATTTATTGAATTTGTTTTATTGTTGAGTTTAAAATATATATATTTTGTCAAGCAAAAGATACTGCCCTAAAGAGTGTTATGCCCTACAGCAAAACCAGACATTGTTCAACCATTTCTTAATTTGAAAGCTAAACCATCCAGATTGAGGGTTTGAAATGCTTACGAAACTAATTGCTGTAATGCAGAAAATAGTTTATAAGAAGAGGCTTCACTAAGGGCCATTTTCTCATGTTCATGTTTTTGCTCAAATCGAAGTCCATTTAGATTTTGGAACTAGGTGGTTTTTGTGCAATTGGTTGTCTCATGAAGGTTGATTATAAAAGGTAATATAAGGTATAATAAGGCTGAAAAGGTATGTTGTTAGGTTGGCAGCACCTTTGCACTCGGCTGAGTATTGTTTTTTTTTATTGCGCGCCAATTTTAAAAATTAAAGCAAGAATTTTACAGACGAGGAGAAAGTTTTTCTTTTGGAAAGACTTGTTACTATGATGGGAAATTAAGCAGTAGGTCGAAAGCTATGTTCACACAGGCAAATAATTTGGAAAAATTTTCATGAAAATTTGGCTATATATGCCAAATTGTGGAACTTTCCGGCCATATTTGATCAAAATATTTGCGTATTCATTGCGAGGAACCATAGTTTAAGTTTTTAATTCTGTAAAATCTTTAATCATGGCTATTTTTATCAAAATTTAGCCAAGTCATTTGGATGTGTAAACTTAGCTTAGGCAATGAACTAGGGGAATCAGAATGTGCATCTGTAATTTTAGCAATGTCTGCAGGTGTTCTTGTATATTAAAGGCACATCCAATATTTTCCCTTTTTGGTTTACTTAATAACAATTCAGACTTTATTGTTTTTGTTTTCAAATATTTTTCAGTGTGACCATATGCGCGGATACACAAAAATACTTAATTTGCATAAGCATGTACATGGTTTTGAAATCATTGAGGGTGAAGTAGATTGCTACGAAATTCATCTAGATGGTTAGCATTGAACATGAGCAAAGCAAATGCAGCAAATCCACCTAGATTTGGAAAATTAATAACATGAGAAAACGGCCCTAAGTATGTCTAAACCGAATGTTGATGACGAATGCTGATGACCTGTCAACACCTAGTGTAAGCAGTGTATAAACTCTTGTGAACCGGTGCTTTGTCAAGTTTAAATCAGTGTTTGATTTGCTTTCTATACAGCAGCAATAGCAGCCCAAAATATGCTCCCCTCTTGCTTCTGCTCTGAATGTGAAAAGAGCAGAGCAGTAGCCCGAGCACAAATTCAAATCTAAAACACTATTGCTATGCTCCGTGCTGTCAATTTTGTCAATAGCGTACAAAAAACTACTATCAAATGACTCGGAGCAAAGCAGGCACACAGCTTCTAGAACTGCTCAATCTGCTTCCAAAAGTGCTCCGTATAGCTGCTCCCACAGTTCTTCCAAATTGTCTACTAAGAATTCCATAAAGCTTTTAACAGAGTGGCTCAGTGTTGATTATTTTAGTTCCATTAGTACACCAAGGGTGATCTCAGGATTTCAATTGACCTGCGATGGTTATTAAGAATTCGCATTCTTAATTTTTATTGATTTCATAATGTCTGCAAAAGCACAAATATGAAGACTTGTGGTGATTATTGTGAGCTTTTAAGAGTTCACGATTCCTATATTGTGATTTTTTATTTTGAAAATTTCTCGATTTTTTCGTCCGTTTGATCAATACCTCCCATTTACCCGTCTTCAAGGCTCATATAAGAATTTTTGGAAATTTCTTATAATTTTAAGCCGACCAACACCTCCTATTTACCCGTCTTCAATTGCCAACTATCAAATCTTTGCTATAATCTAAACGCATTATTAAATTTTGCTAATTTTGCGAACTTTTGGTTCTTCATATTAAACCGTCTATTTACCCATTATCAATCTAAACTCATATTAGAATTTTTTGCGAATTTCGCGATTTTTTTAAGCCGATTGACCAACACCTTCTCTTTGCCCGTGTTCAATTGCCAATTATTAAATTTTCATGAAAATCAGAATTTATAAAACTTTCCAGTGTTCACTTGTCAATTTACCCGTCTTGTTGGACTGTTTGATCTAACCATTTAAGAGTCTACAACTGCGATCTATTAAATCTTCTTGTTACCCGAAACTCAAAAATTTAGCTACAACAAGGTATACTATTGCTATCTATCAAATCTTTATGATAATTTGAACTCATTATACAATTTTGTAAATTTTGCGAATTTTTAAACAGTTTGGTCCATGTATCATCCATGCTCCCACTTTCACTTTCGCAAAAGTTTTGCGATTTGAAACCGGTTTTTCAAAGAAATTTGTACTCCAAATCGCCAAACTTTTGCGAAAGTGAAAATGGGAACATGCCTGTATATTTATCTATATCCTTTACTATTGCCGTCAATCGAATCTTTATTATAACTTTAGGTCACATCAAAATTTTGCGAATTCCACGATTTTTTTAAATGCTCGATCTACACCTCCTATTTACCCGTCTACATTGCCATTTGCAAACTTCGCAATATTTTGGATTGTTCAATCTTTCGTAAATACTCAAATTAATTAAAATTGTCCCTCAGTTTTGAAGCTATCGAGCTGTGAAATTTTTCACAGTGTCTTCTTTTAGCTGCACGCTGCTAATATATCGGAAACGCCTGGATCGGATGACTACTTTTTGTAGCTGCCATAGAAATATTCGGTCGGAAAATGGGTTTTTCTGAGAAAAACTTTTTTGTTTTCAATGTTAGCGTTCTTAAACTCGGTCATTATTAAAATTAAGTGTTTTCAAACTGAACTGCGAAGTTTGGTCGATATCGTTTACCTTTGGAGCGAGCTTTTTCAAGTGTATTAAAACTTCGACACAGACGAACTTAGCTTTCCATTCTCATTTTGTATGCTATTGACAAAATTGACAGCCGAGTAATAGTGTTTCAGATTTGATTTTGTACTCAGGCAACTGCTCTGCAAACACTGGCTTGAATCGGTAAAAAACGCTCCTAATAATATGAAGAAAACGAACCTTAACTGTGATGTATGAATGTGTGATCAAATTTGAATTTTGCTCACTGCTTGAAATTATCGATAGTCGATAATTTCACATTAGGCGCTATCCTATATTAGGCGCTATCTCTCGCTAAGGCGCTATCATTTGTCATCATTCGTATGCAAATAAGTTGGCAGCACTTGTCGGCCGCCATGCTACTTAAGCAGCCATCTATCTATGACTTCCGTTTTCTATATTATTATTATTTATTACAATTGGAAACTACTGTCCAAGTTTCAGCTGCCTAGCTCGTACCTTTTAGGCTCTGGCCTGATGATGAATAAAGAATCAGTCTGATTATCGTTTTGCAAATTTGTCATTTAATATTTTTTTTGCCAGATGATATTTGGGCACTCAAAATTCACATTAGGCGCTATCATTTGCCATCATTCGTCTGCAAATTAGTTGGCAGCCCTTAGCGTTAGCGTCTCTGGCTTACGTTTTCACTTTTGCTGTAAAAGCATAAAGCCAAACCCGTACCGGACGCATTAAGTTTGGCTGATCAAAAATATCAGCCTAGTCAGTGTCTAAGACCATAAATAGTGGCTATTAGTCATCCGGAATCTGGTGAAGATCATCTATTGCCAACGAATATATGGTTGGCCAAACTTTTCCTGGCCAGCAGGTCGACCGACTATACCTCAACTTTAGGTATGGAAAAATAGACAAATAGTTTTCAAGTGTTCTCCAGGTTATAACTCCGTGTTTTATAGAGTGTTGCATCAAAGTGGTGGCTGTGCGCTGAATATTTAGTGCAATTAGCACACGCACCGTACATAACCACTCGAAGAGCAGGTGTCGCCTGAGCAACCCTAGAGTGCCTCAATCAAGGTCTTGTGTCGGTGTTTCCACTTGGTAGTACCTTCTCCATTGGACTTGCTCAGTTTGGACTTGGCCCTAGCTGAATAGTTGGATACACGCATCCGCACGCTTGCACGTGGCATGTGTCGCCTCGTCGCTCCTAGGTGGCGCTGAACCAGGGTGTATCTGTGGTCCATGCTGGCACCTTTCGGGTCTGCTCCCGTATTCGGTAGCCAAGCTTCTCAAAGAGTGCTCATCATCAAAGGACAGCCGCCGCTGTGTATAAGAGACACTTTGGGTCAGGGCTGACCACATATTTCAAGTTCCGTATCTGGATTCTACCTGAGGGTTAGCTGAAGGATCATCATATCACTGTATCGAGAATCGTTTGTTAAATTTTGTGCATTTTGATATCTCTGCTCGAAGAGTAATTGCGTTTTGCATTTATATATTCCTAGGTCTAACATACTGCTTCTGAGAGTTTTTGTATTTGCACTCTTTTCCCCACGACAGCTTCATCGATCAACAGGCCTGCTGACACCGATGGATCCTGCTGTAAGTACGGCATAGCCGACACAAGTAAGAGTAAAGTAAACCCTCAAAAGCAGTTCTGAGATCCATGGCCAATTAGGATTGCCGCCTAACGGCTTAAATACTCTTGTTTTGAGTACACGCCTACTTATATGTATAATCTTAAGCGATTTCAGAATGCACCCGTTTAGGTTCACAAAAAGCCTTCTGCTTATTCATACTAAATTTAATACTCTAATGGAAGTTGAATCGCGTAGTTTTGATCGAAGTATGCTTAAATTGATAAACATATAACGATAATTATGAAATAAATAATTTTCAAAGGGCATCCATAGCAAGTGTACTCGCGTCTTGAGTTGACAGAGCCATATAATCTCACAAGGCTCTGCAAGGTAGGGCGGGTATAGAGGAGGACAACACCATCATAGTTCTCCACTTAATAGTAACATTTCCAGAAAGGATTCTGTATTCTGTGGCTTAGTCATCAAGTCAAGCCGGCCAAATATTATATTTAGACAGAGCGTGCTCTCGACATTCCGCGTGTCCGTTACCAGATGTTAATAAATGAGGATACAAAGCGATACCTTCACTTTTTTGGTCGATGTATCTCATTCTTCTTCGGTACTGATTCTTATGAAAAAAAATCTCATCCTTAATTGTAGCTTGATCCCAAGTGGAGTCCAGACTCGTCTACATCTTCAATGATGCACAAAATGGTTCATTCTTCAAATTGGTCACACGATTGCCAATATTCTTGATTCTCTATTGATTTAATTGAGATGCCTTCTTCCCTAACTCTTTAATGCACCTTCATTTATTGATAATCTGTTACTTTTTAAATGATTTTCTAAAAAATTTGGTGTAGTGACCCCGACGCTTGTACGAGCTTAAAGGTGTTTTGGGGTGCAGATATCCCATTGAAATCGTTCCCTTTTACTTTGATCTCATTGTGCATTCGAGACTTAATCATATTACATCACTATATTGAATCAAAAATTTATAATTAATTCCTTCCAAGTTTTAAAGGATAGTTCTGACTAACGAAACTTTTACTAACCAAAAAGATATATGATACAGCCGATTGATCATATATAGTAGTTCTCATTGCATAAGGTCAGAGGTGCCCAGAATCAGCTTAGCGCCGCATAGACACCAATACAAATGAAGAAAATGTTTGGAAAACTAGAAGAACCACAGGAAATAGAAAGAGAAAACCCGTTTTTGTTTGTGTGTGTGTGCTCGTGTCTGTCTGACTCACAAGAAATCATTCGCCGCTAACAACATAACCTTCGCAAGGAGAGAAAGAGAAGAGAGAACACATATGAAGTTGTTGTGGCACTAAGCTTAGCCGTAAGCTATGCGAGAGGACTTTACGCGCGGCTATACCTATGCGGAAAACAACAACGAATGCACGGCGTGCGCATAGTCTCTCATATTAAGAATAAGTTGGTAAATTTGTATGCATTTCCTGAAAGTATGTTAATAAATACAACATGTGCTTCATTCCCCAGAAAAAATTGGCAATCCTACATATATTTTCCAAAATTGTGCTAAATGTCTTCATTGTTCCCACTGCTCCACTGTTCAAGGGACTCTTCTAAATGCCCCCAATTAACAACGAATTCGAATCCCTTATTATATATATATATATATCGCCGACTTTCTGCCAATTTCAAAGCAAAAGTTCAAACAAAACACGAACAAACTGACATAAGCTGTCTAATAAAAAGTGCTAACCATAGTAATTCCTTTCGTTTCATTGAAGGACAACAAAATTACTTTCCACATTTGAATCAATACGAAGCAATTAAGCGAAAAGCTTCCATGAATAGGCCAGATTCTTGCTTTTCTCTTACCTCTTCTTCATTGCACCTGGGCAATCAAGACGCGTGTGGAAGTTAAGCGCAAATAGAACGATGAACAAAAAACGCCAATTACCAACAAAAATCAATTAGACAAAAAGCGAACACGAAACGGGGAGAAACCGGCAGTGAAAAAAGCGACAATATAAAACATTTCTGTCGAACAAAAGGCACGTACCATAAACGGTCATAGGGAGTAGTCGAAGAATGTGATAGGAACACACGTAGAATAAATATGAAAAGATGACAAAAACAAGCCAGCGAGAAGCGAATCAAAGCTTCACGTAGGACAAATACAAACACCATCGCAAGGACAAAGCGAAAACTAGGAGGACGACGAAGGCATGAAATAATTCCATTAGTAAAATAAATAAACAAAAGCGAAATGAATGATTGAGTAGGACAACTCAATGGAGAATTAAAGTTGTGTGTGTGTGTGTGTGTGTCAGGCGCAGATTCAGCTAAAGGCGACGCGTGCATAAGCCAAATGCAAACACATACAATCTTGCGCTGAGGTCTCAAAAGATGTCACTCGAATGTCGCTGGCTGAATATTACATGAGCTTACACACCCACACATATTGACCCACACACACAAACACGCGCACACACACACACACACACATCCCACCTGTCCAAAGCTTCAACGTAGTTCTCTGGTTAATAAAGTCAAATGCCACCAAAATCAAAAGGAAAATGCCACTTACGCCTAATGGCATCACAAGGAGACCAAGGACCACCTCTGAAGCTGACAACAACAACAACAAAGACATTGCGGGCTTACCCCAGAGCTAGCCTCAATGGCGCTTAAGGCAAGTCGACAACCCAGAACCACGATAGTTGGTGGATTTTTAATTGTATTAACGTGCCTTCAGTTTCAGAGGCCGAGGACGTGGCAGCTTCGCATCTGTGTGGCACTTAAGTGCGTGCAGAGACCCCCAAATATTTGATATTGCTTTATTCGATTTAGTTTGTGGGCTTTGGAATCTCGATGGCTTTTGACATAAGTAAATGGACTAAATGGCAGTTCCACAAACGGACTGTGCACATTTGCAGTGCACTCTTAGGCGTCTTTAAAGTTTGAAAATGTTTATAGGATGTAAGATTTAAATCTTAGCTTCAGCTGGAAAGATTGGGTTCGCAGACGGGTCACTTAACTTATTGAATCAAAGAATAGAAAACATTCCCACACGTGATTTGATATGTCGAGTCTTGTATTGTCATTCTAAAACTTGACTTTTGCTTCAATTCCCTTTTAAAAGACAAAATATTACGAATTCGAATATGATTTCCAAATTGCATCTCCTTTTTTTTTAGCAAACATATTAAGAATTAAATATATGAAAAGATCCGAATAAGTATCTCAAGGTTTTTTTTCCGCGGGATTCGGTTCTGGAAAGGTTAGCAGACTAGCAGGACTGTTAGGGAACTATTGATATCTTAAAATCCCTTCAAATCAGTTCAAAATCCATTTGGGAAAAACTACTCTTCATATTACCAAACTGAGATAAGATAAGAATGTAGTACGATATCGCGTTTCTATTCCTTCGGTCAAAAGTTTGCCCCTAGGTAAAGTGTTTCTTCGGAAAGATATAAGAAAGTCTAGCTCAGGGGCTTTAATGTTATATTCTCTTTCAACCTATTTGTAAAAGATTCGCATTCGTGATATCTCCATTGAAAAAAATCGTCGAATTCTTTGGGATAGTTTATTTCAAAGTTAAGGTAAAGTACTTTCCGATAATATCAAAGAGAGTCAAAACAAATGTATAGGTTCCCTAAAAAAAGCCGTCTAAAAAGTGTAAAACAGGCACAGATTCGTGTTTAGCACACGAAAATCAACAAGAATCACCACCAACCCTTCAATATACTGGAAAAAGTGCAATTGTGTTGCCTTGTGTTATTGTTATGAAGGACGAGTCCACTTAGCCTAATGAACCACATTCTCAATTGTGCCTGGACTTTAAGATTTTAAGGTATAAATCTTTGAGAGTTGCTTAATTTTCACCTCAAAGTCCTAATATGCCGATTTTGATTTTGATTTCCATAATGCAACTACATTACAATTATTTATTTCCAATCAAAACATTGTCATATATCTCTAAAGAATTTAGAAAATTTATAGGCTAATCACAATGAATACATCTAACATTTAACATCCAACATCCTGAGTTAAAAAGCTTATTTACCATTTGCTAAGCCAATATTTTTAAGCTTTTGCTGTGTCGGTGTTTATAAGGAACATGCTACAAAGATGTCAAATTCCGCAATGGTAAATATTTATGACTCAGGATGTTGCATGTTAGATGTGCTCAGTGTGATTGGCCTATAATCCTTCTTTGATGAAATAGAACAGGTTCTCTTTGATTAGATAATCTCTTTAGAGTAGTTTAACAGCCGACTATTTAGAGATATATGACAAGTGTAAAGGCAGCTTAAGCATGATTTTGACATAATCAGCCATGCTCCCATTTTCGCTTTCGCATAACTTTTTCGATTTCAAACCGGTTTTTGTACCAAATTTGTACTCTAAATCGCAAAAGTTTTACGAAAGCGAAAATGGGAGCATGGCCGAATGACATGGTTTTTAGATAGATATAAGCCTTTAGGTTGGAAACCCTCATCTAACGTTTTGAAAGAATGCTAAACTTCTTTCGGCAGTCTTTAAACTAAATATGATTAAGTTATTCGATTCCAAGATTGGCATTTTCCTTTAAGTTTATTTCCGCTGAACCAAAACTTATGATTGAAACCGGAAATGGAAATAGAAAGTTTTAGTAAGGATGTACACGATCAAGCAAACTTCATGTAGATTCGCAGTAGGCGCTAAACTTTTCGTTAAACAGGTCTGGAAAGCCACTACGAAAGTTTTATGAATATGGATATCTCTATATATTTCCGAATGAACGATTACATTTTAAATTAAACTTGAATGACTTTACTTGTGAAAAGACAAGAACGAAATATTCAGGCCTGTTTCGAACTCTGAGTGCTTTCGAAATATAAAAACGAAAAGAAAAGGAAAATTTTACATTTTGCTGTTCCGAATTCCGAACGATTTGGTAACATTTTGACTTTTCGAACTCAGCTTCGAAAACAGTTTCATAAACAGCTGGCTGCATGGCCAGCGCACGTGATTGTGTATATGTGTATATGTGAATTTACAAAGCCCTTATTTGCTGTTTAAACAGTATTTTAATATTACATTTGACTGTGTCATACCAAATAGGGTTTAATATATCTAAATAAAATAGAATACTTTAGTTCGCATGAAGCAACCCTAGCAAGTATCGATTTACGGTTGAAATCGACTAAAAAAAAAAAGGTGGAATGCAGAACAGCGTGATTGGGTCACAGTCGGTTCGGTTTTGGTTGTCATCAGGGCTGCAAACCGGAATTTTTGAGAAGTCCGAACCCAACCTGCACCGGAGCAAAGTCATGTCTTAAAAGTTATAAATAAACATAAATTCTCTTACCACTGCGATTTCCTATGCGGACAATAAGAATCTCAATGCGAACTAACGCTTAACACCACTCTAAATTGAGAGGCAGCGTAAATTTGGTCTCCAATTCTCATTTCTCCATGACTCATTGACCTGGAGCCTGCTAAAACATTCTATGATCCAAGCTCGAATATGTCATTAACAAGCCTTAAAACTTCTTTTTATGAATAAAATGCTTAAAATTGTTTCAATTTACGTACATGTTTTCTGAATTAGCGAAGAACAAAATTATTCCTGAACCCTTCAGCAACCTTCTGAACCCGCTCCATGAACCCGAACCCAAAAAGTTTCGCGGGTTCGAGCCCCGGAGTGAACCACTGCCGATTTGTAGTAGGTTTGCAGCCCTAGTTTTCATGCAACATTTTATTGTTGTTTTTAATAAAAATTCTCTTAAAACATATTTCAGTATGTAACAAATGTATATGTATCGTATGTAAATGTATCGTTTCTAAGATTGAAAAGCATTATTATAATGATTAACATTTATTTTAAAGTCACAAATATCAATTACTTTTAATTTTGCCGGCTCTTAAGCAAAACTTTTAAAAACGACAAATTTAATCGATTTGCAAAATTCAGAACAGCAATCAGCTCGATTTGCTACACTATCACTCGTTATCAGAATTGGGAACAGGCCTGATAGTTTGCTTTGCTACAATCGGTTTCAGTTCACTTAACTTTCGTTCTCCAAACTAGTAAACGAACATTTTTGTGACACTTCTCCCATAAAAGCAAACAGTTTCAATGCAATCTGTAATAGTTTATTTGAAAATCTCGATAAATTTCTGGAGCACAGCCGATGGTGTAATTCTAGTCTTCCTCTTCGGGATGTTTGGAAAATTTAATTTCTAAACCAATTTCAGATTTCCTCTACTTATTTCTTTAAGCTCAATTAAGCCTACAGCCATAAAATTCTTTTAGCGGTAACTTTGCAGAAGTAAGCTTTATGTGAAACTTAACGCAGAGTGAAAAACCGAGAACATTGAACTCAAGATTAGCACAATCGTTGTCAAAAACAGTGTAAGAACGTTTATTCTCATGCAACTTTCCAACTTCAAGAAAAAATTTTTGAGAGCGCAACAACTTGATTTGAATTTACATTGTTCCCTTATTAAGAACATTTTTATTTTGTAATATCAATCATCGGGCTATAAGATTTAGATAAATCTTCTTGGATTGAGAATGATATTTTCCACCGCTAAAATTCTGCTCCACTATATTAACATAGTATCAGAGACATTGCTATACACAACTTCAAAGACCCACCCCAACTGACTTGGAATATTTAAGTCTTTGTGAAAAGTAAGGACCGATTTTTATTTTTAGGGCATCAAACTCACTACGTTTTGCTCTGAATGAACACAAATGGAACTGCGTCTTAGCATACTGCACCCTCGCTTCTAATTGTAGCTACACGTCTTTGAGTGTGGTGGTTGAGTGGAGGTGAGTTTTGCTTGTTTCAGCACTTTTAAATGATTTGCACTCAACATCTTTGAGAAATTTTGCTATTATTTTGGATTTGAGTTAACATATTTCTGAACTCGTTTTTCAATCTCTGCGGTTGGACTAGCAAATAAAAAATTATATTATATTTTCCAAATTTTGGGAAACATAAATATATGGATAAGATAACCAAGTAAGAAAGTCGGCCAAGCCCGACTATAAATAATAGCCTATTTCCACCAAAGAAATGAAGCTTCATTTCTTGAAATGACAAGAAATTAAGAAAATGATATCATTTCTTCCATACAAATTGTTGTTGCATTTTGCCCTTCATTTCTTTCATTTCTCAAAAATGATGACATTCCCCACGAAGGAATTTGGTATTTTTTTAAGAAGTACTCGCTACTCTCTGTCACTACTCGTTACTCTCTGGAAATAGAAAGTGTCATCATCAATAAACTGTTGATATGAATTTAAAAAGTAGGCGCAATTTTGTTTATAATATAAATTAGTCAAAACAAGTTGTGTATTTAGCTTTCTGCTGATAATTCAGGGCGTTAACAATGCGTTCGCCCAGGGTGATTGCTTTCCTGCCGGGTATGTCTTTTTATACTCTGTACCGAAGGTACATAGAGTATATTAAGTTTGTGCAAAAGTATGTAACAGGGAGAAGGAATCGTTTCCGACCCTATAAAGTATATATATTCTTGATCAGCATCAACAGCTGAGTCGATATAGCCATGTCCGTCTGTCCGTCCGTCCGTCCGTCCGTATGAACGAAGAGATCTCAGAGATGGTAAGAGATAGAGGTTTGACATGTATGGGACATATATTTGTTATACCTGCAGGCAGTCCATTTTTTTTTTTCAATTTTTGCCACGCCACGTAAACAAAATTATTTATCGATTTGCTGAAGATAAAGATCGATAAAGATCGGATGAACGATACTCAAGTTATGGGCAAAAAACGGCCAGTTAGCAAATCGATAAATAATCTTGATTACTAAATATCTCTAAAAGGTACGAACCATCTATATACAAAACTGTAGGAGATATGACGTGTGACAGAGCAGAGATCTGCACGAGTGCATTGCAAATACAGGTTTTCTGCATTCGTACTTGATATTTTCCACACTCGTTTCTCGAACTACTGCAAAAAATGTTTGCATTGTATACAACACTTATGGCATATTTGTGCTTCGCGTAGAATTGCGAGTGATACCCGGCGGATTTCGTAAGCCACATTTTTATACTCGCACAAGCAGAGAGCCTGTGTTGTTGGAATCACCATAACAATTTAGAAACGCTCTTTGTATTTATCTCTCTCTCTTGAGATAACAACAGCAAATTAACAGCGTTTACCGTTGCTTTTCTGAAGAAGAGACACATTTATTTACACATATTTCTAGTGTGTGTGAGTTGTTCGTTCGTGAACGTGTGAGTATTTGACCGTTGAAAACGATTGTAAATGTAGTCAGAAAAACAGGCACTCTTGCAGATCTCTGATACAGAGACGCTATAAGCCGTAACGCCGTAAAGACGCTATTTTTAATCGAAATGAACAATGCAAAAATCCGCTTTAGCAAAAAAGAGGGTATGCTCCTGAGAAATCAACAGTAAATATTGTCGTCAATATAAGACTGATACTCAGAAACTCTTGATTTTTCCGCCCTAGTGTGCTCTACATACAGGGCGAAGATCTCAGTAACCAAAGGTTTGCCCTCTTAACTGCGCATCGCCGCCACGTTTCGAGTGAGTTCGATAGTCGTGATGGTAGAGATGCCGATAACGTAGATTTAGAAAAAATATTTTTTTTTAATGTGGTTGTTGTAAAAACATGGAATTATACATTGGTTAAAAAGATTTTTTAGAATAAAATTATTCGACAACAAATTAGGTTATCAGATAACGGAATTACATGATACATATGCTTTTATAGTTGATTCAAGAACCCAGTTCTATCTAGTTCTATTCGAATGCAGGAAATCAGTTGCCTTTCTAACATGCCTTAAGAAGGTTACTCTTTAATTTCACAGCTAACTGTTACAGAGTTTTAAATGAATATCTCTCTATTATTATTTTTGTTATACATTTTATTTTGCCAAATACAATTGTGGTATAATACTTATTTCCAGCTTAGCTAAGTGAAACATCACCAGTCACCTAGAGGCTATTGTCAGACACTTTTGCTGCCAACTGAAAGCCAAGCAAAGTCAGTCAGTTACTGTAGATGACATGAAAAACTCTCTGGCGCCACCTTGAGCCGTGTTGACCAGCCGTCAGCAACTACCCAAGAGTTGACAGGAGTTCCTCCCTCTTTTAGGGACCCACAAGGTGTTTAACACCTGAGCACCTTACGGGGCAGTAACTAACTGTAAACTGACAGGCATTCAGGCAATGTCAGCTGCAGTTAGGCAAAGAAAAATACAATTTATATTAAAATGAAATAATTCTTAAAGTGAAATCAATTTCTCTCCTTCCCTTTCTCTGCGCCTGTTTCTTTACATAATTTATGTAAACTCTCGATGCAATGAATAATAATTTGATGCATGGGGCTACTCAATACTCAAAGCTCTAATCCTTTGGGCTTATTGAGGAGAACAGCAGAAAATTGAATAAGAAAAAATAAAAAAATATAGAAAGTACGAAGGTTAGAGTCGCCGTCTGGTCTGGGACAGGACGACAAGGAAACATGGCAGGGAGCAGCAAAAACTTTTCATGTCATTGGCCTGTCCCTGTCTGTAAATCTTTCTGTGTTGCCGTTGTGGTTTGCCAGTCAACGTAGAAAATTGACTTGATAAAAAGTTTACGGGTTTTCTTCTTTTTCCTCGTTCACTTCTCATCTTCGACTTCATTGGAACAGAAGCTGGCAACTCTGTATATATCCTGCATATCCTGGACTTGTCAGACGCGCTCTTTTGTGTCGCAGTCACACGCTTTATGAATTATAATAAAATTGTTGTCTGGCCTAAGCTGAAGCCTTTTGCTTGATCTGAAATACAGTCAGGAGAGTTTGCTACGGATTCACTTTAAAAGTGGTGGCCCCTTCTTCATATCCAGATACAAAAAAGTAATAAAATAATATTTAAAATGGATTTTCACCGATTTATCGCATTTCGTACCCCGCACGGACACGCCCACCCACAATATGGCCTTTCTGCAGTAATGTGTGTAATTTGAGATTCGCTCTCAGGTCCAAATTGATATTTATTTGGCCCAATGGCAAAGCTTAAACATTAAAGCCTTTTTTCAGATTTTGGATTTTCATTTCAGCAGGTTTAACAATTGATTGCAAGCACCTGGAGTCACAGCTCTGTCACTGACTAAGACTACTCATTTTAATTCTGGTTTATTTAATTGCTAGCAAGTTTACTTCCTGGTATACAATGAGCTTTCTGTTGCTCACTCTTAGGCGGTGCGTGCGAAATGGTAAGCGCTGCGGGACCTGTCGTCGACTACGCAACTTGAAGTCACTCACGAAGGACTCATTATGTAGTTGGAAAGGTGTATTAAATTTTTTATAGACTTTGTCAAATTAAAACAGGGGCTTGTTTAAGTTACATTAAGTTCATAAATACAGTCACTCGACTCTAGTTCTAGAGCAAGGCCTGGGAAAATGTCGTACATTTTAAAGCTTAGATAGATCTTAAGGTTTTTCAATTTCCAGAATTTTTTAAATCTTCAAAATATAATTTAAAATTTATTATCAAACTCACTTGCTTTTATTCCCATTTCGAAAAGTTTCTTAACTAGGTCGCCAAAATCGCTGTCAATCTTCATGGGCCAAAATTTGTATTTACACTTGTCTGATATCTCAAAAACTGTTCTGAATATATGAGAAGTAGAAAATCGGTTTATTTTTACAGCCTCCTCACAATTACCTGAGCTATTTTTCATCTCATATGAGATATCAGACAAATGTGAATACAGCTTAAGCTACTTGGGAGAATAAACAACATTTTGAGGTTTTGGATAATGGGTGTACATCAGCGTTTGTCAAGAAGAGCGAGGCCCAAAAGTAAAAGTGTATTGGTGTACGAAAAAAAGAGCGACCTATTTCATCGACCGCTGGCTAGCGACAGAAAATCTGTTTTTCTCTCTTGGCACAAGCCTCGTCATACGTTCGGCTCGTGTCGGTGTGAATACCAAAATGGGTTCAGACGGCTGCAGCCCCTGCGGGCCAGGCGTGACAACCGCTGATATATATGTAGTACATTATGTTTAAACCAGGGAATCAAACCGGAACCGTATACCGAAAAGAACAGATTAAGACTCAGAACCAAAACCGTCACCAGAACCCATATTTTTAATTTTTTGTATACCGGTATTCGAGAACCGATATTCTTGGAACCGAAAAGACAGAAAAGAACCGAAACATTGTACCGGTACAGTTGCGGTTCTGGGTGCAAAAACAAGACTGCAAAGATGGCACTTGGCTTTGGCGAGACTAGTCTTTTTAAAAATATTGCATCCTATATTCTTAGACCCTCATTGAATGTCATAATAACCATTGAATAGAAAAGTACTTGTGCTATCCATTTCTGTTCAAGTGAAACTGTACGAGGACAGCAGTTCTGGCACAAATCCGTTAGCTGAAAGTGGAGGCTAATTCGAATCAAACATGGCTTTGTATGAAAAGAAGCAGGATAATACAAATAGTTTAGTATTTTCACAAAACCGTTTAATAACATCAATCACTGACGGAACTGAACCCCGCAGAACCGGTTCGGTTCGGGTTTTTAGGGTCCATCGAACCGGACCATCTACCGGACCTCCAAAATTAATTATGTTTGGAAAAACATTTGGTTCAGAAAATTGTTCAAGTCGACTTTTATAAGTTTCTTTATATTATATTACGGATGGAAAAAAATCATTGCTTAGTACATGGATCGATTGGAGCATTATCTAATGGAGATCAGTTTTGTAAGTCATATCCAAACTGGGAATATTCCGACTATGAAAAGGGAAATAAAGTAATAGTCTAGTTGTAAACTGACAATTTAATTTTTTCATATCTATGTACGAGTACACATTGGAAGAACCAGGGACGTATGATTGATGGCGTTAACCTTAGTTAGATAGATTTATCAAATAGTAAGTTAAATGTGTCCTCTTCAACAAAAATAAGGCCAAGAAGGTTTTAATTTTAACCGATTTGCTAAAATTCAAGGAAAATTGAGCCATAAATGTTTCAAATATTTCAGATGTTATGAACCAAGGTTCGAACTAAATCCTCAGGTTTGATAAGTTAAGGAACAGGTCATCGAACCGATTCTTATACTTCACGATGGGTTCCAACCTCCGGAGGTTCCGGAGCTAAAAATGTTTACAAAACAAAGAAGATGAAGTTAAATGGTGGTCAGTAAACCAGTAAACCAACAGTAAAAGTTTCTACAATTGTGTTTATATATGTCTTTGAAAAGGGCAAATAAGTGTAGGACGTTTGTTTAATGCCCGATCTTTCTTTATATTTTAATGGTTCATACCGGTACGTACCGGTATACCGAAATAAAAATACAGGTACCGATACGGAACCGAATACCGAAATAATGTTAGAACCAAAACAGAACCTTTTACCGAAACATCAGTTTTGGTACGTACCAGAACCGGAACCGGAACCGAAATACGATTCGTTTTGATTCCCTGGTTTAAACAACTACATATTGTAAGCCTCATAGGTAAAGGCAAATTATAATGAGAGGGGAACGATCACGATTTGCTTTACATACCGATATTAGTTTCTTATTCTTCTTACGATAATTCATACAGCTATGGGTATTTGTAGGAATTTTCTTCCTAACATTTGAGAATATCGGTATTAAAACACAATCTTTTAGCATTAAGAAACGAATTTATTTTAACGTTTGTACTTTTTCTTAATTCAGCAGCTGTTTTTTTCTCCTTTTGGCACGGTGCTTGTAAGCTATACATTTAAACATAAACTTCGTCTGTTTCAACGGACACACTTGTGTTTAAAATCGTGTTAATATAACTAATTCCTCTATTTAATTAATTAGTTTCTTTTTTCTATACCGTTTTCGATTCATTTCGTAAAATTGTTAAACCTTAACACTTCCAATGTCTTGATAGCGAAACGTTCAAACCAGGGGTTTCTTTGGCCTTGTGGCTAAACTGAAGCAAACTGTTGCAAGTAATTGGCGATTTTGTAGCTGGCAACAAATTATTTCGTTTGAAAAAACACTCAGCTGTGTATTGTAAAAAATAATTTTCTTTTTATGTATTGGTGTTCACTCCGTCGGAAGCTGGCTGGTTTTAACCGAGTTTTCAAGTCATTTCTTGAAAATCAAAACTTTTACGTATTCCGATGGATCGAACTCAGGAACGAGAACAGTCTAGGGTAGTCGATGTTTCTCTAAGTATCAAAAGTACAAATTTTCAGTATAGAAATTTGATATATCAAACTGCTTAAAAAATCTGAAAAGTTATTAAGGGACGTCTTCACTAAATGACTGCTAATATTAGCCTAATAACCATCGCTTGTGTCCACTTTAAGGATTAAATGATTTAGTTTTCTGAAGTCAGACTATAATGTAAAGTCGGGTTGATTAAGTTTAATTTGTACAACTTTTATTCTCTTCGCTTTCCATGGATGACGCCTTCAGCACCTTCAGCCTTAAAGACCAAAGTATCGAAATGCAATTTCAGAAAGCTTGGGCGATTCTTCCTGATTAGCTTTCTGATAAGCTATTGGCCTCTTGCCGATATCTTTAATGCATTTCTACACTATTAGTTCATGTTACAGAGTATTGCTGCTTCCAAATGATTAGTTCTTACGTGCGAATTTGCACTTGGGTCAGTAACTGTCTTTTATTTTACATCAAAGTGATCCTTAAAATCCATTTTATTTATTTTTATAGAAACGTTACAAATGAACTGAATCGTCACAAAAAATATCGTATTGGAATAACTTCAGTCGCCAAACAAAAATATCGATGCATCGATATATCGATAAAATATTGACAACCCTAGATCAGGTAAGACAGTTTTGTGCCGCGAATTCAACAACACCTTTGTTTGTATATGCTAATGTATGTTTCAAATGAACATACATAATTATCACACAAGTAAAATGAGACATTTTTTACATGCTTACCGCTAATTCTTTAATACACAGATCGCACATTCTAGAGAAATTTGTTTTTATAAATTTATTAAGCTCTAAAGAACGAGAGGCTTTTATAAGGTGCGATCAAAAAGTCAGCAAGCCCAGACAAAGAAATGAGAGCTTTATCGCTTGTTGATTAAATTTGCTAAACTCATTGAATAAAATTCTGACGAAGTGACTGCTGCTGCTGCTGAACCCTAGAATGTATGCACATGTGTTTTGCTATCATGATTTTCGTGACTTTCATATTTTATATTCATTATTTCATATTTAATATTAAAAATATTTTTTGTCTCTTAATATTTAAAAAACCAAAATGGAACCGTTTACTTTGTTTCGGTAATGGTTAACTTCGGTTTCGGTTGGATACCCTGATTTTAAGTATAATTGTCTAGGTAATTTGACAAAACCCCTAAAATTCGAAATTTTGTTTCCTTCAAAAAATTATAGCGCGATAATCCATGGTATTTTTTGAATCCTTCACATAAGACCCTTTTTTTTTAAACCCGACACATTCCTACAGAGCATTTTAACTTCGTTTTAGGCTTGATACAGTTTATATTTTTTTCATGTAATTTTCCCCTTTTCTTTTGGTACAAATTTTATTCTCTGACCCGCCATCTTCACGTCTCGTACCCCCTATTTGGTCATCAAGCCAAGCGGTCGACCGACAGGCTGACGTTTTGAATTGCCTGCGAGTGCCGCCTGCTGTCAGGCTCAAGGGTTCTGGGACTCGTTTTCTCGGTGCCTTCACTTCACTTTACCTACGTTGCACTTCATTTTGCAACTTTCGAGTGTGTTGAGTGTGTTGCATGTGTGTGTGCGTGTTTACAAAATAGTTTTGTACTTACTTCTACTTGAACTTTTCAGTTCGTTCTGCATTTTATTTTTGTATTTTTCAGTTGTTGCTTGAAGGGGCACAAAAATGTTGCCGTAACTTTTTTGCCTGCATTGTTTTTGACTGCAAAAACAGGCCCCGTCGTATTCTGTCTCTGTAGCTTTTACTTTGCGTTAGTTTCTTCGTTACTCACACTTTTTGTGCCATGTTGCCCTGCTGCTGGTGAAGCCTGTAATTTATTTCTTGTTTTGATTGAAATATTGCTTTACAAGCAAAAGACACAAACACAGACAAACACACACGCCAGCAGAACAAGGACGAAAGCTATGGGCACGGTGGCAAGGCAAAGGCTTAGCAAATACGCAACATAGGCTGCTTCTAGTAGGACCCGCTTAAGTCTCCCTCCTCCCTAACAACGAAGGAGTGACGGCCTGTCTGCCATACGCATACACTTCATTACACAGCACAAAATGTACACGGAGAAAAACATTTGGGGCCTGCATTCGCAAGTGCATTATGCATCATGGAAATGCTGAAGTGTTTTACTTTATTACTTATTTTAGCAGATATGAAATTAGGCATTATGAATTGCTCCGATTTTTGAGTGATTTTAGTAAAGTATCAGTACTATCCATGAAACTTAAAGTCCTTGGACCTACCTGACTCAAATTCATAGTCGAATAGCATTTAAGCAAAGCCGTGTGCTCAGTACCAGCCAGAGTAATTTATAGACTTAACCAAGCATGAGTATGAAAGTTCATACTTAAAGACTTTTCTCAGATTCTTTTTTGACGGACTTTATAAAAGACTCCGCTTAAAAGCCGAAAATGAAACAAAAGCAGTGTGACCTTTCCATTTCTGTCGCGTTTTTGGTATAATATGGTCATATTTTACTGAAATCGAATTTTCGTCGCATTTTTACATGCTCTTTCATCGTCGCCGATGTTCATACAAATGGAATCTCTATTTCTGAGTGACCACAAGCGACCTGTTACCAATCGAGACGCTCCTTGTTTGACAATTAATTCCAGCCTGAGCCCACCACAATGCCCTCGACTAGTGGTACAACAAAGCCCTCAACTAGAGGTACCACAAAGCCCTCAACCAGAGCCACTGCAAGGACCTCGATAAGAGGCAAACTCATCCGGCTCGAAGGATCATGAAAGTGGTGGGGAGGTGGATTTCCAACGAAGCAGGTGTGCTCTTGGGGATTCGTAGGGGTTGCTGATGTGCAAAAGTAAGTAAGTAATGATAAGACTAGTTTATTTCGATTCGCTGTACGAGGTCAAAATATCACTTCATTTATCGAACAATTACTATTACGATAGACTAAACCAAACTTATCAACTTAACTTAATTTAGTTATAGCGGATCTTGGAACGGTGAGACAGAACACAAACAATTCGAATCGTAAATTTTGTGTGCTATCTAAAAATAGGTCTCAGTAAAGAAATAGTTAAATATGTTTTAAAAATATTGAATATATTTGAAAATAAATCAATTTCTATTCAATAGCCAGAAAAGAGAGAGGGCGGAAGAACGGATTGACTGAATTTTTAAGTATAGAAATTCATACAAACTATATACCTATATAAAAGATCTGAAAATATTCCGCATAGTATCCCGAAAATCCCGAATTATACTGCAAAAAACTCTATTTTTGTCTAAGTGTGGATCAAGGAAAGCAAATACTGCCCACAAATCCCTGAGGCTCTTTACCCAGAAAAAGAGAGAGACAGAAACATTGGGAAAAGTGCTCTAATATTACGTTCGCTTTGATATTGCTACAAGTCGAGATAAGATCAATTTGATCTGAACGCCAAACAATGATAATGGCTGCACTCTCGTAAGGTTTTAAATATCCAAAAATTAGAGATCAAGGTTTAGAAAAGAAGTGCTTAAAGCTAAGTTCTATACGAATTATATGGAGTCTGTATCCTAAAGATAAAATGATGACCTTAGAAGTCACGTCGGAGTCTCCAATAAAAAAGTAAGCAAATAAGGCATAAATGCCTCAAGATTTTTCTTAGTGTACACCAGGCCGTAAGGCAACTAGAAAGTTATTCATTTCAAAACACAGGCACTTGTCTTCTCTCTCTCTCTCTCTCTCGCTACGACTTTCTTTAGTATATATATCCTTTTCTATGTTGATGTTTTCCTGTAAGAGTGTGTGTGTTTCGTAAACAGGTATATTTCAATCAAAATTACATATTGAATACTCGAAAAACTCGAAACGAGAGCAAATAACACACACACACACTAGAAAGGGGAAACTTCTTTACTACCGGTTCATAGTTGTTATTGTTGGTCTGTGTTGTTGAAGGGAAAATGTTTGGAAAATTTGCAATTAACTACAGGAAATTAGTGTTCACAATTAGAGTTCTCCTTTTTTCAAGGGTTTTTGCAAAAGTGTCGAATTTAAACTGCTCAACTGAACTGATTTATGCCCTGCTCTTTCATCGAAATAATCACAGACTCGAAAAGCTCCACTCAACAATGCAAAATTAATTCCAAGTGCTTATCATTTTAATTCGTCCTCAAATCCAAACGATTTTCAACGGCTTTTGTGTGTGCAAAATATGCTAAATAGAAATCCTACAGTAAAAGCCAAATTGAATCAACAATGTTAGCAGCAAAGATCACGCCCCCATTGAACCCTTCCTGCACAGCTTCATCATCATTATCAAGCTCAATATCTCTAAGGCGGCTGGCTGCCATTTTATATTATAAATTGCATTATAATTCAAATTCTGCAATAAATCTCAATTTCAGCACAAAGGCAAAAGCAGCAAGAGGCAAAAAGAAAGTAGAAGAAAAGTTTGCCTTCGCTCTCTTCTCGTCCAGGCAAATCAATCGATTACGCGACTTAACTTTTCAATAGCCCAAACGACAGGCTAACAGAGAACAGGGAACAGGAAAAGGGGTTGCCAAGGTGGAACCGGCCAGCCTTTATGTTTATGATAATAATGGTGGTAGTGGGTAGGTAAACCTGGACGATGGACGATGTGGATTGACTGTCAGGTTAGTTGTCTGAGCACAAAATTCATTTGTATGCCTTGTCCTTTCAGGAATATTAAGCAAGGGAAGTTGTGTGTTGCCGCTTTTGTTGTTGCACTTAAGATGTGGAAGACGATGCCCAAGAAGGAGAAGTTGAAGTTTTGTGATTGTATTACTAATAGGGCTCTGCCTTAAACGGAAAGTTTATGAGACATTATTATAAACTTAAGTTGCTTAAGAAGTTCAGTTTTAGTATATCAGTTGTGCAGTGAGATCAAATATTAATAAAAGCAAAGCATTTTTGAACCCAGGGATTAAAGCCTAAAGAACAAGTTCATTAATTCATTCGGTTTTTTGGTGGGTTCAATGCAAATTTTACTATGTTCATTATAAATATTCGATTGCTGTTTTTTGAGTTGTAATTGAATTCGAAAAAGAAATCCATTAAGGCACATGTAATTTAAGCAGAGATATCAATAGGAGACTAGCTTAAGAATTATACTTTGTTCAATAAGGCTGTGTTCACACACACTGGCAGGCTGCCATATTTTGAGGTGCCAGTTGCTTCCATATACGTCTAAAGACCTGCCAGAGCAATGCCAGTTCACTGTTGCCATGTTCAGAGAAATCTGTCACAATTCCCATGTATCCTACTCAGTCTGAATTCAACATCAGGAGATCCGAAGAGGAACTACTCTTGGAAACCGATGCTACTACGGGCTCAGTAGGGAGCCTTTTCTCAAAGAACAAAAATAGAGCTATACAAGTCGCTCATCATCCCAGTTCTGCAATGACAGCAGCGGATGTGGAGGTTATTGGCGTGTTCGAGCAAAAAATTCTACATAGGATTTATGGACCTTTTAAAGTTGGCGATGGATTCTGCATTCGAATGAATCACGAACTGTTTGAGCTCTACACTGATCATAAAGCAACAGCAGCTGCGCTGGATAGAACATGTAACCCGGATGGATGAAGAAGCTCCAGTAAAAAAGGCGTACAAAGCGAAGGCAGCTGACTTGGAGGACAAGGCAGAAGGTGTCGCCACCCACTAAGATGGGATGATCAAGTGCGGAAAGACATTTCCAAACTTGGTGTGAACAACTGGTGCGCACAAAGCAGAAGCGAGTTATACAAGTCGAGGGCATTCATAGTAGAGGCCGAGACCGTCAAGCGGTTGTGATGCAACTATCGGGCCAATAAATAAAGAAGAAGAAGAAGAGGTTAAAATAGACTTACAATGCTAGCTCAAAAAAGTGTGCAACCGAAAATGCGAATTATTTTAAGTCGAATCTGTACTTCAAATTGCCTTCTGGTTCTAACACTTTGGTTATGGAGTGAGTGTAGATTTCTGAACTACAGTAAAAACCATCTTGGATTTTGGTTAATTCATTTCTTTTGGTTTTTTGACCAGACTTATTTGGTTTAATACAAAATCAGAATTTAATAGGCTTAAACCAAGACCATTTTGTACTTATTTTATGAACTTTTGTTTCCTTTATAATTTTTTAGACTTCAAAGAAAAATATATTGCACTTATTTAAATAGTATGTCGGGTTGCACTTAAGACATTGCAACTTAAAAATATGATCAAAAAGATTTTAGAATAGTTTGAAAAGAACTTAATATATATCCCGAAAAGTCTTGAATTAAGTATTCCGGGATGGAAAAAATCGTAAATGAAATATGAAATTAGTACATCCTCCTATTGACACCGTTTGTACTTGATTCTAGTAAAAATTACTTGGCTTTTTCCATAGCTCGTAAATAACTCAACCAGAAAAACCAAAGAAAAAAACGGGCTCGGGCTTCCCTCAACCGAATGTGTTCTGTTATCGCACTCTCTGTTAAGTGGCTGTGGTTGACCACACAGCACTGATCGGTCTGACAGCAACCCAATAACAGGCCCAACTCAGTCAATTGGTCTTAAATTGCGTGCTTCCCGAAGATCAAACTCAGACTCAAGAGTTGCGCCAGAGTTTAACATAAGCAGAGAGAGAGTCAATGCGAGAGAGATCGAGAGAGCGCATATGATACGTCGCATACATTCATATTGTTCAAACTTGAACATGATATTCAACTCGGCCCACACGTAGTGTTAATCTCATATTTAAATATGTAGCCTATGTCGCCATGTGTGTCATACACATGTCCCCTTATGTAATATTAATAGCCGCAATGAAAAGGATCAACCAAGGGAACCACTTGAAAAGGGCATCCGCTGCACTTAACATGCATCGTGGAAGGCAATGTGTAGTCCTTCCACGAATGCATTTCTATATTTATACACGCGCAGCTATTTTACAAATACTGCCTTAGTTAAGTTAGAAGATAAGGGATGAGAATTTCTGAATAAAAGGGACCTCGCTCAGTCTGAGCAGGTTAGTACAATTGAAACCTCCAACAAGCGTGCTCAATAAAAGTGTATAAGTTCATACACATATCGTTAGCCGAGCCTTACACACCGATGCATACATACGAAGAAGACCTTTTGAATTCGGAAATTTTGGCAAACGGTCCCAAAAAGATCAAGAGGAAAAACGAAAAGGCCAAGCTAACTTCGTCTGTGCCGAACTTTTTATACCCTTGCTAATGCTGTTTTTAAAATGACAGAGTTAAAGAACGCTTACATAAAAATCAAAAACTTTTGTAATTAAACCCCATTTTCCGACAGATAAACATCTGATTTCGACCAAATTACGCGAATCTTTTTGACAAAATATCAAATTGACAATCTCCGAGTTTAAGAACGATACAATTGAAAACAAAAAAGTTTTTCTCACTAAGACTCATTTTCCGACCGATCAGTCCTATGTCAGCCTTAAGATAAAGTCATCAGATTTCGACCAAATTTTTCAAAATAGTTTGAAAGCGTTTAATATTAATAATCGCCGACCTTAAGAACGATTTACTTGAAAACAAAAAAATTTTTTCACTAAGACCCATTTTCCGACCGATCGGTCCTATGGCAGCTATAAGATATAATCATCCGATTTTGACCAAAGTTTGCAAATCTGTTTGAAAGCATATAATATTAATAATGGACGAGTTTGAGGACGCTAACATTGAAAACAACAAATTTTTTCCGACCGATGGTTTCTATAAGATATAGTCATCCGATCTTGACCAAACTGGAAAATCTGTTTGAAAACATATCAAATTAACAATCGCCGAGTTTAAGAACGATAAAATTGAAAACAAAAAAATTTTTCTCACTAAGACCCATTTTTCTACCTATCGGTCCTATGGCAGCTATAAGATATAGTCATCCGATCCGGTCGTTTCCGACATATTAGCAGCGTGCAGTAAAAAGAACACTCTGTGCAAAACTTCAGCTCGATAGCTTTAAAACTGAGAGACTAGTTTGCGTAGAAACAGACAGACAGACGGACGGACAAAGCTCAATCGACTCAGCTCGTCGCCCTGATCAAGAATGTATATAGTTTATGGGGTCGGAAATGAATATTTCTATGCGTTGCAAACTTCTGGGCAAAATTATAATACCCTTTGCAAGGGTACAAAAACAAAAAAAATGTGTATCTTTCCTCTCACAACCAAATAGAAGCAGGTTGTTAAAGATTGTTTCGGTACCTCTTTTCAATGTGGTCGCACGAAAGCTGTCGTTTTCTGACATAGGCAAGCGGGGGACCAATTTTTGCGACCTCTGGTTTTTTCTGAGAGTAAGTATTTCAAAGTTTGGTTAATATACCTTTAAAGCTGACGATGTTTTCATCGTAGTAGTTCTAGTAAGAAAAACATTTTTGTTTCCAATGGTAACAAAACACAACGACTTTGACGATTTTTTATTAAATTCGGATGAATATACCAAATAAATGCCTTACAAACAACTGGCTATTTAGCTACGAGGTTTTATGTGTAACTAACTTTATTTAATATAACTTAAGCTAACAATTATTGTTGAGTCGAACGGAGTGAAGCGGGCGCCACCCGCGTGTGATCGAAGCCAGCCAGAAACTGCTCGCCAGGGATGGCTTGTGGGTTTTCGCTTTGATAGTCTGTTAGGGATTGCGCTCGATGAATAATGTGACCAGAGATGGCCAGGGCTGCCACAGCTACACGAATATATCGCCATCTATTATTGACCTTAGGAAATCACTTAACTAACATTGTTCAAGGCGAAAATAAAATTGTTCTATGAAAATCATTCAAAATCTTTATTTATATACAGTTTACGAGCTGCAAGCGTATATAAACTTCGTAAGAGCCGATGTAAGCTTTCCTCTATTTTTTCAATTTAATGTCTTCAATTTGGCAGCTGATTTTATAGATTGGGTCAAGTTGGAGAAGTGTTAAATGATTGACATATTGACTAGCTATTGTGTGATTTCAATTGCCATTACATATTTATTAGCAAAAATTTCGGTGACAGTGACCTTAGCAGATTCGTATGATTTTCGGCCTTTCGAATGGCAAGACGAATGGATACGTGCCACGACTTGCAGATGTCTAGTGGTCAATTTATTTCGTTTCTTTCTTTCAACATTTACTTTTGACATTCACACGTCCATTAATTTCAGTGAGAGCTGAAAAATTGTAAGCTGAAAAGCTGAAAAAAGTCGCTTTTGACAGTTATTCAACATATAAAATAGTAGCTATCTGATTCTCACTCTAAAGGCAGAACTTCTATATTAAACATTCTTCAGTCAGTCAGTCAATTAAATTTTAAGCAAGTGTCATTCCAGCATTAGCAGAAAACTTCGTTAAAAAAAATGTAAGTTGAATTTGATTGATTCGGTATCAAGTTTAAACTAAGATTAAGGTGTATGTCTTTTAAGCACGGTTTCGACTCCGGACATCAGTACATCAGGTCGTGTGTTTTAAGCTCGAATAAAAATCTAAAAAATCCTGCTGGTAGTGTTTTTTCAGCGAAATCTTGAATTTGCTTTTAAGGTCGGAGATTCTTCCTGCTCCTAGAGTACATATATTTGCTCACATCTGGTTCTGGGTATTGAAAACTCTCAATTGTCTGATTATTGATTGATGAGTTCAAAGAAATTTCAATAGTTTAATTCAATTCAATATGAAAAGGCTTAAAACGGTTAAAAAATCAGAAAAATTTGTTTCCTGTAGCTTAATATACCAAAAATCTCAAACGAGAAGTAACATTTTCAAAGTCATATGTTGAGGACACGAAAATCATTTCAAATTATCGCCTATACTTTTTATAAACAGGCCCCCGCCAAGCTATTGTATGTACGCAAAATACATAGTCAGGTCTGTTCCCGTTTCCGAATTTGATTTATCGGAATTAGTAAGAGCTGTGATTTCTAAGAAACTATTAAAGAATTCGGCCAGAAATTTTTGCCTCATGAGCGTTGAGAGCGAAAGATAAATGAGACACAGTTGATTTTTCGAAGGAGGAACATTTAAAAATTCCGATTTGATCGAAATCGAAAACGGGAACAGACCTGAGTATCTATTTATCAATTTGCCCAACCGAATTCTATAGTTCCAAACAATATGAATTACCACTAGGTCTCCAATAGATTAACCCTTTCATGCTACCAGCATTTTCTGTTTAAAACTCCAACTACACAGGGAAAAAAAGAGATTGAAATTATGGCATAAAAAAAGTAAATGTAATGCATTTCTCTTTTGTAAAATTTATTGCCCAAATAAATTATCGTAATAATATCAAATAAAAAATGAACGAAGAGCGAAAAAAAAGGGGGGAAGAGTGAAAGAGAGCACGCACAAGAGGCCAAAGCTAACGGTTATTAACATATGCACAAGAGCCAAAAGACAAGCCAACGTGTGCGTGGCCTGAGTGGGAGTTGTTGGAGCAATGGACGGGGATCGAGAGAGAGAGAGATGAGGAGTTGAGGAATTTGCAGGCAGGCTAAGTGGCATAAGGGAGTTTTGGGGGTGGGGGGTTACCGTTCTGGAACAAAAATCCTCTGCATGCACAATTTAAGCAGGATTTATGGCTGGCAATATTGCGAAAGGAACATTTTTGCCCAAGTATAGTTGGCGGGGTGGGGCACTGAAGCGTACAGCTCGTCGATTGTGCGTGCAAGAAATTAAATTGCCAAATGGCCATGTCCCTCTGTTGCACAAGGGTTAAGTGTGCTTTTGAGGTTATGGAAATGGCTAAATTATGTTAATCTTATTTTTTCACAACTTAAAGGCATATTTTACCACCTCTACTCCTCCTCCAACTCCACTCCATTATCATTATGCCTTGTCCTCGAAATTGATTGAAAAATTGCCAAACAGGTCAAAGCCAAAAAAAAGAAAGAGAAATCTCTTTCCCTTACATTTTTGTGTGTGTTGCCTTCACTTTAACTCAATTTCCTCCTTTGTTTGGTGACCCCTTTTTATTACACACACAACAATGGCATAACCCTGACAGAGACAAAAAGGCATGTATGTATGGTTGTATACCCCTCTAAATATTTAATATATATCGTTGCCATTGGCAGTTGCATTGGCATACATTACGAGTATTTGGATTTGTATTTGTGGGACAGGTGGAACACACTCACACACACACACACAGTACAGGTTTTGCTTTATTCCATTTTCTTGCTTCTTATTTTTTTTCTTTTTGGCAAAGATTTATCGCTTATTAGGAACACACAAAGCGTAAAAGACAAAACTGGGTTAGCTAAGGGTAAGTCTAAAATGATTAAAGATGTTGGGAAAGTTTTGAGATTGGAAAATCAGATTGAAAGTGTTTAAAAAACTAACAAATATTTGATCAAAAAGATGGAAATTGTTACGGTTCGATTCTATCTTTTTGGATCATAAGCTGAACCTTCTCGAACGTTCTCGACATTTCTCAAAATATCAAAATCGATATCAAAATCTTCAATATAGATATTTGATATACCGAGTCTTTAAGACATCGACTAAAAACAATGATAAGTTCTTAAACAACGTCTTCACCATAAGACTGCTTATATACTTTGCTAATGGCCCACCTATCTGAGCTTTCCAAATGGATAATTTAGGGCCGATTTCTCATCTATCTATCTGTTACATAAACTAATAAATAACAGAGTAAATTATAAATTTATCTGACACACAGCAGCTATTTGGAAGAAGAGAAATCGGCCATTAGAGATTTAAATGTAATATTTTTCTTAAATTATACTTAACAAATTGTTCGGTTCAGCGGCAGAAACGTCAACCAAAGCCCTCATCTAATTTTAATTCTTAACATAATTTACACACAGTTAGCATTGCCTAAATTATACACCGTGTAAACATAAGCACAAGCATTTGAAATGTATGTACATTCGATTGGACCTCATAAATATTAAATTTTTAAGGTCATGGTCTCACCCCACTTTCTGATGCTTTTTGTTGTATACTATGCGTAAAAAAAAAACAAAAGTATAAAACGTCGAGTTTTAACGGGCGCGAATAAACTCTAAAGTTTTTGTCAATAACTCATACCCAGTGTTGCCTATTATCACATAATTGTTTCATTTAAAAATAGACGGCGCTGATAAAAATGAAAAATTATTTCGAATTTCAAAACCAAAAAGAGAGCACATTGTTAATTTACTGGATTTATTTTTTTTATGTGCGCGGTATCAACTAGCCAATTCTTTATTGATCTCTTATTCTTGCTCAGCATCAACAGTCGAGCCTTAAGGAACGCGTGTTATCAAATATTGGGCTCAATAAGCCGACCAAAAGAACACCAGTCTTTTCTGCCATATTTCCACAAATGTAGTTGCCTCTTTGATTTTCAATAAGATGACGGCAATTGAAATGAACTAATAACTTCATTTTAAAAACTTGTATTTGGTGAATGTGTCGTATGATTAATTTTTTTGAAAACTTTAATTCCATGTCGCTCCTATTTAAAATTAAAACGAGAAGGCCAAGCTAACTTCGTCTGTGCCGAAGTTTTTATACCCTTGCAAATGCTGTATTTTGAAATGTCAGAGTTTAAGAACGCTTACATAAAAATCTAAACAATTCTTAACTAAAACTCATTTTCCGACAGATAAACATCTGATTTCGACCAAATTTTGCGAATCTTTCTGAAAACATATCAAATTAACAATCGCGGAGATTAAGAAAGAAAAAATTGAAAACAGAAAAGTTTTTCTCACTAAGACTCATTTGTCCGACCGATCGGTCGTATGGCACACCATAAGATATAGTCACCCGATGTCGATCAGACTTTTTCAGAATTAGCTTGAAAGCGTTTAATATTAAGAATGTACCGACTTCAAGAACGATTTACTCTGAAAACAAATAAAGTTTTTTTCACTAAGACCCATTTTCTGACCGATCGGTCCTATGGCAGCTATAAGATATAGTCATCCGATTTTGACAAAAATTTGTACAATCTGTTTGAAAGCATATCAATATTTATTATCGCCGAGTTTTATGACGCTAGCATTGAAAACAATAATATTTTTCTACTAAGACCCATTTTCCGACCTATTGTTCCTGATGACAGCTATAAGATATAGTCATCCGATCTTGACCAAAATTTGCAAATCTGTTTGAAAGCATATAATATTAACAATGGCAGAGCTTAAGGCCGCTAACATTGAAAACAAAAAAGTTTTTCTCACTAAGACCCATTTTTTGACCGATGGTTCCTATGGCAGCTATAAGATATAGTCATCCGATCCGGTCGGTTCCGACATATTAGCAGCGTGCAGTAAAAAAAAGAATCTGTGCAAAATTTCAGCTCGATAGCTTTAAAACTGAGAGACTAGTTTGCGTAGAAACAGACGTGACAGACAGACAGACAGACGGACAGACAGATGGACGGACAAAGCTCAATGAACTCAGCTCGTCCCCCTGATCAAGAATATATATAGTTTATGGGGTCGGAAATGAATATTCCTATGCGTTGCAAACTTCTGGGCAAAATTATAATACCCTTTGCAAGGGTATAATAAATTTTTCCGATTTTCACAATTATTAATTATACAACAAGTATTAGCTTTGGGAATGCCGAGAACTACTCTTTTCAGTTTTGACGTTTTGAGGTCCGTTCTAATGTGTATATTTAAACGCCTACGCCAGCAGAGCTGCCCCGCTCTAGCTGTTAGGTTTGACTTTGTTCTAGCCGGCGTCTGCAAATTAGTATTTGATAATCTCTCTACGCATATGAAAAATGCATATGGTTGCATCGCGCTCACAATAATTGATCTGATCTCGCCTTCTGTTGGTTGGGCAAAGAGCAAGTACTCGGCTACAGCTCACCGCCATCAACAGCTCCATACACACATACAGGGTTGCCTCGGAATTCACTAGCGATTTTTCAAATCGTCCGAAAATGTTCACCTGTTTATAAGCTTGTACACAAACCCTTTTGAACTTGACTGCGTAGACACACCGCAAAAAAGTTAGCCTTTTAATGTGTTTTTATTTATATTTTTAAATGTAAAGTAATTGGTTAGTTCTTTTTTAAACCAAACAAACTTAATTTTTTTCAAATTTGCCGCCCGCCCAATTAAAAATGATACATAGCAACTCTAGCTGCTGTATGGTTACACGAGAACGGCAAACGAAAATGTAAACAAAAGAATTGTTTTAATTTAAAAAAGTGCCTCTCGCACGACAGATGGCAATCGACGACTTAGGGAAGACGCAAATCCGTAAGGAGACGATAGAGCACAGCCGTCTTGGATTTGCAACGGACCCTCCTTCTAAATTAGACGATATACGTATGCAAAATTCTATGGGTAATGCTCCTGCTGCTTGAAAAGAACCCCAGCTTTATTTAATTCAAGCAATCGGAGGAAAGGTTGGCCAAATTCCTGGTCAGTTTGTTCCAGGCTGCAACCACCTGACGCCCTTTGTGAAATTGCGGGCTAAAATTTCGCTTTGGACATCTGGTCCATGCTTTCCTTATTATAATTTATTGATATAATAAACAATTCGAAAGAATAATAAAATTAACTACCATTTGAGCGGCTTCTCGTCATTATTTTGGCTTAGGCTGTCGGGAGCAGAAGGCGACAACAAATAATACTAATTTAGTCATTCTAGCACCATACTTTGTTTGCCTAAATTATATGTAAATAATCTCCTAATCAATATCGGCTAATAGCTCAGCACTGTCACAATTACAGTTTAATCATTAAAATAAGCGTAAGCATACGATCATTTCCAAAGCTTTCATTGCATGTAAGCTTTTCTATTTCTCTTCTTTGCTTATTCTGTCGCTTGCCTTATCTCTAATCGCTCGCTCGCTTACGCATCTCGCTCCATCAGTTAACATTACCAACAATTCAAACATTTATAAAACATTGTAAAATAAACATATACATTGCGCACAACATATAAACAATCAACACATTAAACAACAAACACATTATCGCTAAACTCAAACACATTAAAATCATACATAGTGAACATAACCTAAAACCACCCCCGCTCTTTTCTTTTGTTGAAACGCTCGCAACATTAACTAATTGTTTTATCCGAAAAGGGGATGCAAAATAGTATCTCCCCAAAACATTGGTGACCCCGACGTGATATTGTTCATAAAAAATTATAGTAAAATTAATAATTTTTTGATTGCGTCTTGTGCATAATTCGGTGCCAAGACCACATACATATACACGCATACATTGGCTTGCTAATTCGAGCGACCAGTGCTTCTAAAACTGTTTCGGTGTTACAGTTGGTTAGTGCCCGCGAATACATAGTGCGTTTATATAAAGGTGGTGTGATCTTGCGGACACTAGGTCATTGGCCCATAGGTACAGCAAAGCGCCGAAAGTTTGATTTTCGTTCCCTTTTGTGCTGGTCATATTCGGTGTTTGAGTGAGTGACATTGCGGTTGAACATTTTTGAACAGTTAGTCGTATAAAAAATTCTAATGGCGGAATTGGATTTTTATAAAGCCAAAACAGACTCTCTGTTTCGGCAAATTCAGGCGCAAAATAAATACTTCGAGTCTGAAGGAATATCGTCGTTTGACGAATCTGATTTGGAAGTGCGGATCGAAGGAATCAATCGCATGTATGCCGATTTTGATTCAGCCCAAACCTGCCTTGAGAAGCTGGACCTGTTGGAGCTGGCCGGCGATGCGCGGCAAAAGTTCTCGGAGAGCCTATACCAGGCCAAATCAAAGCTGACTCGAGCTCTATATTGCTTGCGTGCGCCCTCCATTGTAAATTCAACTGCGCTTCATAAAGAGTCCGATGACAAGGACAAGGACAAGGGCACAGTCACGTCTGTGACGCGCAGCAGTAGGCTGCCTGAATTGCAACTTCCCAAATTCTCTGGTGCGTACATCGACTGGCCAGATTTCTACGCAATGTTTAACACGGTGGTCGGCAACAACGATGGCATAAGCAAAGTGGAAAAGTTCCAGCATCTGCGATCCTGCCTGAGTGGCACTGCATTGGACACAATACGCTCACTGGAGCCCACAGATGAGAATTATACAACTGCCATCGATTTGTTAACGAAACGATTTGATAACAAGCTTTTACATTTCCAGGCACACGTGAGATCCATTTTCGGGCTAAAAGGTGTTGAGAGGAGTTCTGCTGCTGGCTTGCGCGAATTGAGTGATAAGGTCAACTCTCACCTGCGCGCTCTCAAAAGCATGGCAAACATCGAGCAAATTTCTGACGGTTTGCTTATTCATCTCATATCATCGAAACTGGATCAAAGCGCACTTGAGAAGTGGGAGGAGGCTCTGCGCACGGATGAATTGCCCAAATGGACCGAGATGTCTGCGTTTCTGGAGAAAAGGTGCCGTATGATGGAGAACGTAGAAAATGCTATGGTAACCAAATCGCATAGCAATCAGGTGGGAAAACCAACTTTTAAATCGAATCATACATCTCTCATCTCATCATCTAACTCCACACATTCATCATCTTGTGCATTGTGCAATGCAAATGACCACTTAATTCTGAAATGCCCTCGATTTTTGATTCTCAACAAATGTTGTTCCAATGAATTTTGATACCGTTTGACGAAATTATTCGCATATTTCTGAGTACACCTTGGCGATCTAGTACTTTTTTTATTGTGTTTACATATTAGTGTCAGCCTTAACATAAGTGCCCCTATAATTATGATCTGTTTTGTTTGGCGCCATATATATTTGTTATTAAGTATTTAAAAAAGATTATTTGAATCTTGCACCACACAAAACAAAGCATACTTATAGGGCCATGTTAAGGCTGATACTAATATGTAAACACACTAAAAATAAAATACTAGACCGCCGAGCTGTATTCAGAAATATGCGAATAACTTCGTCAAACGGTATCCAAATTCATTGGGACAACATTTGTGCAACGGAGAATTAAATGTGCTTTTATAATAAACTTTAAAGAAAAGTCGCATAGAATAAAATAGTTAAGCCAGTGGTGGCCAAAGTAGAAATTTCGGAAAAAAAAAGTTGAAATGCACATCTGTAAGCCGCATTTCTCAGCCATCGCATTAAATCAGTAAAGCCCTTAACTATAATAACATATATTAGATTGCTTTCGTCACTTTCGGAATTGTCAAGGTAGTAAGCAATCAAACGGTCCATGAGCGAGTTATATCAATTTAATTGAGGTTAAACAACAAAAAGCGGTTTTTGGCCCATAACTTCAGATTTTGGGGTTGTTTGGAAAAAACCAAGTATGAGGAAATGCTATACTCGGCAAGCCCAACAATATGAACCCAAAACTGTGTTATACAATCAATATTAGCTTTGTGAATGCCGAGATCTACTTTTTTCCATTTTGCCGATTTGAGGTCCGATTCAATGTTTAAACGCTTACGCCAGCAGAGCTGCCCCGCTCTCACTGTTAGCTTGCGCTCTCCAGCTGCAGCTGTGGCTTGACTTTGTTCTAGCCGGCGTCTGCAAATTAGTCTTTGCTAATCTCTCTACGCATATGAAGAATGCATATGGTTGAATTGCGCTCACATTAATTGATCTAGTCTCGGCTTCTGTTGGTTGGGCAAAGCGCAAGTACTCGGCTTCAGCTCACCGCTATCAACAGCTCCGTACACACATACAGCAGTGCCACAGAATTCACTAGTGATTTGTCAAGTCGCCCGAAAATTTTCGCCATGCAACTTAACATCGAGCGATCTCATTTTTTAAGCTTTTACACAAACCCTTTCTAACTTGACTGCGTAGGGTAGACACACCGCAATAGCAAATAAGAGTTAGCCATTAAATGCGTTTTTATACCCTTGTAATTAAATTAACACGCATAGAAGGAAACATCTCCGACCACATAAAGTATATATATTCTTGATCAGCATGACGAGCTGAGTTCATATAGCCATGTCCGTCTGTCCGTCCGTCTGATTCTATGCTATCTCCTCCGTCAGTTTAAAAGGTATCTTAACCAAACTTTGCACGAAGCCTTTTGGTACAAATACGCTGCACGTTTGTCGGAACCGGTCGGATCGGACGACTATATCATATAGCTGCCATAGGAACTATCGGTCATTTTTTAGTTTTCTGTGATTTTACATAATTCCACCAAGTTTTATAAAAACCGTCAATTTTATGGTATAGCTGCTATACAAAATATAGTTCTGAAAAAAGTCTTAGTAGGAAAAACTTTTTTGTTTTCAATGCTATCGCTCCCAAACTCGTTACTGATCAATATTATATGCTACCACACAATTATGCCAAGTTTGATCCGAATCGGATGACTATAGCATATAGTTGCCATGGGAACGATCGGTCGAAAAAGTAGAAGTTCTAGTGAGAAAAACTTTTTCTTTTTTAATGGTCTTTGTTTTATAAAAAAAATCGCTATTTTTAACTCCTTAAGCTTAATTCAATTAATTTCGAAATTCAAATGTTAAAAGGTGACACCACTGAAATACTAGCGATTTTGTGAGTTTCAGTGAAGGACAAATTTAACTAGCGGTTTATAAAAATGACAATTCAATAAACTTAACATACTTATTGCTTAATTTTTTTGATGTAGATTATTCACAATCGAACAACCTTTATCAATAATGTTTATTTATATCAAAATGCAGATTAGGGGCTTAGCAAATCGCCGACTCAAGGGTGCGCGATTTGTGGCAGTTGAATTTAAATGAAATTGAACTCAATCAACTTGAATCAGAATATTATCTGAAGAAAACACTTCCTCAATAAGTCTCTATTAAAAACTCATTTAAGTCCTTAACTATCGCATGATTCATTCAATAAATAACACAAAAAAATGGGAGAAGAACCTCGTTTTCATGACTCTTGGCTCATAAATTTGCAATGCGCTTTCCACGCAATTACAGTTTCAATGGGCAAAAACTCGTTTCATGCACTTTCCGAGCGCAGCAAAAAAGTTACGATTATTATTATTATTATAACAATGATGGCGATGAGTATTCAATAGTTTGTAAGTTGCGCATGCCAAAAGAAAAACTGGTTAGTTATAGTCTAGATGGATCGTAAACAAGTAAACCAATAAAAGCACAAGCCACACTTAGAACTAAACAAACATATCGATTGTTATTGTAGGTAAATATGTATGCAAGCATCTCAAACATCGACAGAACAATATAAAAAATGCATATAAATTTAAGTAAATAGCTTGTAAAAAATGCATAAATCATATAGTTAATGGTAGTCCCCTTTTTTATTACCCATTTTTGTTTTCCGCATAAATATTTCTTTTTAGACACTTTCACCATGTTACACTATCAAATTTATCACTTTACACAAAACCCAAACACTATTTGTGTTTTTGTTCTTTCGTTGACACGTTAATTTAAATGTTTGGCAAACACACAGAAAGCAAATGGTCCAAACTTGAAATATTGTTCATAAATCATACAAATCTCTGGTAGAAAATAAAAAATGTTTTATTTGTTTACTTCTGTCTGAATTAATTGAATAAGTGGAAAAATATAAATAATATTGAAACGCGCACCAAAGGTTGTTTATGTCGTACAATTGGCCTCAGTTTTGGACGGTTTCAATCGGAATCAAACTCCCCTGGCACACCAAAACACGTCGAAAACTAAGGTCCATTGTGGACCAGTGGGAGAGACGACACTTCACTTAAACGTATTATGGGATTTTCTTTGTTTTTCTTTTGGGTTTTTGTACAAAACTAAAATATGTAATAAGAAACCATGCTTGAGCAAAGTACATAGTTACCTACCCACACTTCCGTTATCTCTATTTTAATCACTTGGACTCACCTGAAATGAAAAGAAAAAATATACATGTTTGTCTGATTAATTTGTAATTATTTTCATAATAGCTCGCATTATACATAATTAAATAAATGAGTTCTCCCCCATTCCCCACAGACAAATCACAGAAGTAAACAAACAAACAGCCAGCTAACCCATAAAACCAGAAAAAGTCGCAAAACTTTTTCCTAGCGAAACAACAAAAATAAACAAAAAATAAACTCAAAATGTGGGCAGCATATTGTTTTTCCAGGCCCATGCCCTTGGCTTTGGGAGTATATCAAAACTTTATGTTGTTTTTTTGTATTCTTTATTTTTTTTTTTTTTGCTCGTTTGCCCACATTTTGTGTTTTCTCTCAATCGCTGGGCAAAGTTTTGTCGTCGTTCGCGGAAATGCCGAGTTATGCGGCGCATTGCAGTTTTGCCTTTCTGGATGGACTCAGCCATTTGGATGATGGAGTTTCCCCCCATCGGAAAGTCAGTTCTGTAGCGCCAGTCATAAAGGTGGCTGGACTTTTGAAGCAGATTAACTAATTGAAATGGCTTGAAGCGGTTAGAAAAAGAGTTGGGATTTGAGATAGAAATGTTAATTAATTTAATGAACATGAAGTGTTTGTCGGTTAGATTTGACAACTGTTTGAAAAGGTAATAATAACAGATTTAAAACTACTCGTGTCATGGTAATCATGTCCCAACTGCAAATTAAACGTCATATAAATAATATATGGGCATTAATAGCTTCTGTGAATGCACACAGTTTTGGCGAGATGCTGTCGTTGTTACTCCAGCAAAGATTTTGTTCATCATTCTTCTGACATCGAACATTATTGATTCGAGCAGGAAATTTCTTAACTATTTTGAGTGTGAACTTAAATTTATTTTAAATTGAAAAGCTTTTTCTATGAGATCTAGGTGTTTATCAAAACGTCCAAAAACGTAGATGCATACGCATAGCTTCAAAAGCGTCAATGCTTCAATGCGTATCCTGTCAAAAATCGTATGCGTACCTCAATAAGCATTTTTTTAAAAGTACGTATACGTATACTTCATGGTGCATATGCGTATTACAAATTCATTTATGTTACAAGGAGTGAAACAAACTGCGCTCTGTGCAACAAGAGAGAGCTTCAAAATGTCCTTCATTTTATCTGAAGTTGCCCCATTCTGCAGGAGCTCCGGCATTCTATATTAAACATCCTGAATAGCGTGGATTGGACTAAACACAGAGTTTTGTGATTAAAGCCTTAGCGTATAGAAAAGAATCTTCACTGGATTATTTTACAAAGGAAACTTTCTCCTTATTTCTAACATATGAAAACCATGCTTGCACTTATACTCAACCAAAAGTGCTTGGTTGAACAAGCTGGTATCTGGGGCAGAACCGGGAAGCCAGATGTATTAGGATACGTGTATAGGGTGCGAGGCGGTGTGTGGCAGACGGTTATTTAGCCAAGTCACCTGAAAGTTAAGCTTTTGGTTGATTTATGTTTAAAAAAATTGTTTAAAAAATTTAATTTGTTTTATTTTAACAACTATACCCCAAAAAAAGTAACACTAATATTAGTGAGAGGAAAGACGAGACAGGTTATAGTCTATATTAGTCTCTTTTAATATGCGCTCTACCTTCAACTCTCTACTATGGTACGTCCTCGTTAAGGTTCTTTTACAGCAGGGTTCCCAAAAGAAGAGAACACGGAAAATGTCACTGTCTCTCTCTGACACTCAGTGATGGATGACTTCGGCCAAACATTCGGTGTGAATTGCCGAGTGTTTTCGGACCCCAGGGGCTAATGTTAAGGTTAATGGAAATAGCCGAAAAGTTGAGCAAGAGTATTTGAATGTGACGTCGCAATCCCAGTGCATAGCCCTATTTGTTATACAATCCTTGATGAAATCAGGTCTAGGACTGGTAACTCAAAAAATATTTTGCGCAGCCACGTTCGCGTATTCGAACCAAAATTAACAAAGGTAAAGGTTTGAAAATTTGAGGTCCGAGTTTGTATGGTGAATCTTAGTTTATCAAATGTTTTTCCGACTTAATTGGAATATCCATTTAGTTGTTATTTGGAAGCTTTTGGTGCAGCGGGCAGTGTATGTAGCTGCTGTGCAAGAGGTTGTGGGTTCGATCGCGCCTCGGAATATCTAACATAAAAAAATTGTTTTTCTCCTAAAACTTTTACAAAACCAGTCATTCTCACCAACTATTGGCGCTAGCTGTGAAGTAACTATCCATGAAAAAGCTTCTCAAACATTGCAGTTTAGTGTTAAACTGTAGCTCCCTTTCTTTTGTGTGAAAAATTGAAGCACACATGTCAAGCGATTGAAAGAAGTTTGGCTTATGGCCCTTTGGACCACAATTCTGTGTAAAGCCAAATATTTTCTTAATTTAATTTATTTGTTAAACATACAAAATGAAAACAATTTACAAACAACTTTAAAAAGGCTCTATTCAACACGGTGGAACTCAAACTTTGAAATGCTTAAGTCCTTTTATAAGAATTGGTCAAAATTAACCGAATCACTTGCTGATGGAAATCAGAGTTTAATTAAATACTTAATTTTTATATATTCCAAATTTAATGTTATTGAGAATACCAAGAACCAGATATGTGTTAAGTTAACTTATAAGAATGTTGCTACGATAAACAAAGACAACATTAAACGAAGATTATAAAATTTCATACAAATTCAAATTTGTATACTCTGTACCTATGGTATACAGAGTATATAAAGTTTGTGCAAAAGTATGTAACAGGGAGAAGGAATCATTTCCGACCCTATAAAGTATATATATTCTTCATCAGCATCAACAGCCGAGTAGATATAGCCATGTCCGTCTGTCTGTCTGTCCGTCTGTTAGAGCAGGGAAAACATCGATGTTTCCGATGTTTGACAATCATAGATGTCTTCGATGTTTTGAAAAAAACATCGATTTAAAACATCGATGTTTCTGATAGAAATACTACATATAAGTCAAAAATTGGTCAAAATAAGTAATAAATTTGGTCAAAATAGTAGAAGTATACGTGAAACGCGGGAAAGAGCAGATGCCCACTAAATTACATACACATGGGCAAATCATGTGCATGTATGCGTGTTGTGTGCTCCAAAACTTAATATAAAGATATTTGTCCTTATTTTCCATCCTGCGACTCGGCAAGTCCAACACCACCACAAGCTCTTCTATTAATTTCTATTTAACTGGCAAATAATTATTGAAAACATTTATATTATAAAATACAGGTCAACAAACCAGGTCACTAAACCCCATATACAAATAAACAACAAATTTTAATAAGTTATCTTACAATTTCCTCGCTTCCTCTGACGACGCTTTTAGAGATGGTAGAAAAGTAAAAACATCGCTACATCGCTAAAAATATCGATGTTTAACCAACCAACCGACTATTAAAACCAATTTAAATCTCAAAATTTTATCGCTGACCCCGCTTAGGCTGGGATGACACATTCAATTTTTACAAACAATTATTGTCTCAATTTATTGTTAATAGCGAAACGTAGTTGGTGTGAGCGAGACAAAGTATTATTGAATTCGCCTCACAATATTGTTGATGAGTGACAGAGGCATTGCTGCTGCCGGCAGCGCAGTAGGCAAAATTGATTCTACTAGATTCAATATTTGTAACAACTCGGTTGACATTTAATGGATTTGGTAAATCTAGGAGATTTCCATATTGTTATTAAATATTATAATTATTTCATTGCTCAAAATGAAATCGCGAAAGAAGAAAAAAATAAGTTTTCTTCAAAGAGAAGCAGACGGTATATTTGAATTTAACATACATGGCATATTGCATTTTGGTGAGAGAAAAATTATCCGGAAAAGTTCAGCCACAAACATCATAAAGAATGAGTCCGGATCGCGCCTACGCTACAGTTTACGCTATAGTTTAAGGCAAACATTTCAAAATTCGGCCAATGAAGAATGCAGAATCCACACATTCAGAATTGATGTTGTCTGCAGCAGATGTCCAGAAAAAATATATTTGTTGATTATTCTTATAACCAACTGATGATGAGTCCTAGACAAAGCAACCGTTTCTGACAGTGTCAAGAAGGCAATTTAAACTATCTGTTGCGTACCTTGACTGTGACCCTGATTTTCTTTATCTCTTATTTCCAGCGTCTCTTGGCAGCAACGCCATTAATTAGTGTGCCCAACCTTTGACACCTAAAAAAATCCATTAAAAACTAGTTTACTATAATTGTTAGAGTTATAGGCAACTAGTTCATTGAGATGGTACTTATAGCTGGTTCTTTACAATAAGATGTTTACACTAAGGTACTTTTTAAATTGAAGTATTGTTTGTTCGATTCAGACGAGTACATCGATATTTTACTATTGAATGCAAAGTAACTACCGAGAAGTAAAGTCCTGTCAAATCCCAGCAAATTTTTTCGAAGCGCTCCACTGCGAGCACTACAAAAGCGCTCAATTGAAGCGCTCAACTCTCCTTCTAAATACTGCTCCACGAAAGCGCTCAATTGTAGCGCTCAACTCTCCTTGTAAATACTGCTCCAAGAAAGCAGTTATTTCACAACACTTCTCCTATGAACATTATGCGTATGCTAGCGCCGCCTGCTTGCATTTTTTCTTCTTTATTTTGTTCTGTATTTCTTTAATACAGGGGTGTCCTGGAAATCTCTAGCGATTTTCGCATAAAGGAATACACTTGTCAAGTGACAAGAGTACGACCGGCTACTAGATCATATGCAAGAAAAAATGTACGCATTAAATCTTCTTGACTTTGAGCAGGCGGTTTCAAATCGCTTAACTTCAGTCATCTATTCTAGTAGCCGTGCATATTTGTTCCCCTTCGCATATAAAGTCAAACAGCTTAAATTTGAAATGCTAAAGTTTATACGAAAATCTCTAGAGATTTCTGGAACACACCCGATAAAGAAGTCATTTTTTCACAAACTGGTTTTCAGATGCTGTAAGTGGGGTCCATTTAAATCGAGAGGACTATGCGAAGGAAATGGCGAAGGGCTTTCGTTCTATGAAAAACAAAATTTATAGGAATTCCTATCAACAAAAAAAAATACTTTTGTCCTCAGACGCATCAAATCCAGCAAATCCAAATTCTGATTAAAATTGTATAAAAGATGTTCGAAATATAATTGTATGGGTTTTAGTGACCTGTTTTGATTTAAGATTTGAAAAAAAAATGTTCCTTAACTTGAAGAAGAACACTTTGTTAAGTTTTCCCATCTTAATAAAAAATGTCTGCAGTCTTAAACTTAAAACTACTTAATAATACCACTTTCAACGTACCTTATACTTATTATAAAACTTATAATTATGTTATAAATAAATTGAAATGAATTGAAAATTTTATTTGAATTTTGTATAAAAAAATGTTCTTTTGGAGCGCTTTTTACAGCTCTTTTTACTCTGGAGCATAGCGCTTCCTAGAGCTCCTTTTACATTGCAAGAGGAGCGCTTTTTCCGCAGTGACAGTGTAGCGCTTCCTAGAGCTCTTTCTACAGTGGGATCAGAGCGCTTTAAAGCGCTTTATTCGCTGTGACAGTGTAGCGCTTTCTAGAGCTCTTTTTACATTGCGAGCGGAGCGCTTTAAAGCGCTTTTTTCGCAGTGAGAGTGTAGCGCTGACATCCAATGACATGGCAATGTTAAAAATAGCACTAGTTACAAGGAGAGTTGAGCGCTTCACTGCTCCTTTTGAGCGCTCTAATAGCGCTCTTAGAGCGCTTTGGGTTTTGCTGGGGTGTTAAATAAATTTATTTGTCGTATGTTTCCAATGAGAGTGTCGAAGAGTATAAATTTTACAGTTGCCAGTATAATTATGTAAAAAACAATCCTCGTATTTATAGATTTATAATCGAAAATCTAACATTTTTAAATTGGTCATTAAATCTTTAAATATCTGCAAGATATTTCACCAACAATATCAATTCATGTTAATCAACTTTATATCTCAATTTCCACCTTTTGTCATCAAATTTCAGATTAATTATTCAAGTATTAAATATTTGATATCTCAGTATAAAAAGCTCTTAAAGTCTGGGTTCTGTGGATTGACAATGTTTAAAGATCAATTATTAGTTGTACAAAACGCTTAATTAATTAATGCACACTTTTTTCTGGTTTGTACACCGTTCACATTCCAGCCCCAAAGGCACTTCAGATGAGTGCCATTAAGCCTCACCTAATGCCTGGCATATACTCGTACTCGCACAATCCATTCTCAGCTCTTAAAAAACCACAGCCACACTTAAATCCAAGCCAGGGGAATGTCAGACTGGGGATAGGGGAATCCGCCCAAAAACACAACGGACTAAATTAAAATACGAATTGAATTATACAAATACTCGGTGCGGGCTCACGTAACTGAGAGTAAAACCGCATAAGAGGGCGCTGTTCAGTTAAGTTGACCGTATTTAATGGGGTCCACTTGACAAATACACGTGTGCGTGTACAAAAGCCTGGTCATATTTTGCAAATAGCTTAAAATAATCACTCACATTCACACACACACACGGCCACACGCACAAGTTCTAATTAAACAAACATTTTGCAATTTTCGTTTAACGGCAAAACGACGACACGTGGATCTGGGGATCTCTACGCAAACCACTTAAGTACCAAAGCAATTTAAAGTCGAGGCCAAAACGCCAAAAAAACAAACGAGGAAGATGGCAGGAAGGACGACAGAGACAGGAGTGAGTGAGTTTACATATGTATTTTGTGTAAATATGTGTACCCAACATATTTTGCACAAAATAAACACAGCCCGAGGCGATGAAACGACCCAGTGTATAAGTATAAACAACTTTGGGACCCACCCTAGCGAAATTTTATAAATTCTGGGGTCAAAATTATTTCGTCTGCTGCTGCAGTTGGCCAGGCTTGATGTACGAGAGAAGAGGAAGCAAACGTTTATGTATTTTAAATTTATTTGTTTATTTATTAACTGCATTTTATTTATATTTTCATGTTAGCCCGAGGTGGTGGGTTGTTTTTTGAAAAGGTAAATCATAGGATAGGGGAGTTATTTGAAACGATTTTGAAAATAGAGCGAGAAAAAGAATTTAAGTTGTGGTTTCAAAGTATATGTAAATTTTAAGTTAGTTACACTAAATATATTGAAGTTCTACAAGCAACAAAAAATGAAGTATTTCGATCTTTGATGAAATACACACTGCAAGCCCGAACAAATTAGTCGGAGATTCGAGATTTTCCTGTTTAAATTATAAATTCGTATAAAATTAATTTGCATAAAATTAGGCATATTATTTCTTAATATTTGTTTTGTTGAACTCGAAGCTGGTAGCCTGTCCAGAATTGAATTCCCTGGTTGTTTAACAATGTACCATGTATATAACTTTCAATATTAACAACCATCAGAACCTGAACCCGATCCTGGTCTCTTCTCTTATAAAAAGGTTCGACTTAGTAGCTTACTTAGACCCCTTCAAAGTGCTTAAATCATTTTCATCAGATTTCAAACATGAACAGAGCATAGTTTTGTTAAGGAGAGGCGTTTTAGAAATCACATCCAAAATCGCAATATTTCTGCTTTATATCTATTTACGAGTACAGAGTTTAATGTAGAGGATACGTTCCAATTTCTTGGACTAGTCACATTTGGGAGACGTGGAAGGAAACGTTTGAAGTATCACCGTAATGAATGTTCTAAATATCTTGGAAATTAGATGCGACTTTCTTAACAAAAGTAAAGCCAAGCAGGTGAAAATTTTTCTACAAAACATGCGGCTAAATTAATTCAGCAATCAAAGAAGCTTTAAACCAAGGTTCAAATCAAGACCTTGGTAGACTATGATCTTCTTTGATAAAAGAAAATCATTTTAAAGTGAAAACAGTGTTTGGAAGTACGTGGGTATTTGTACCTAGGTACATAACTAGATACATATTTTTTGAGTACCTCTTACCTTGCATTGGTATTTCAAAATTTGAATATCTTTTACCTCACCTGGTCAATAGGTATGGGACCACGTACTTTTCGTACGCGACTTTTTTCGCGCCCAAGTATCGGTATCAACTATTGCATTGCATCATCTCTACACTTTAGGAATTTTCGGTCACACTTTATTTGTTGGCTAATTCATGCTTTTGCAAGAAAATATTCAACGATAGAGGAGAGATATTTTGTGCAGAAATTTGATCAGCATTGTCTAGTAAAGACAAAAATGTAGGTTGACATGATAACCAAGTAGGCCTGCATTTCATGATGATTCTACTTTGAATTTGACAAACTATTCGCAAACATTATCATGTTTCATGTATCATGTACGTTATCTCAGTGTGAATGCAGCCTTATTATTGTTAACAATTACCGATCAGTCGCTAAATAATAAGGCTATTGATCTTTTTCAGGGTGAATCCCGTTGTTATTTTGGATTTTTTCTGCCCCCTTTACTTCAAGTAATACATAAACGTTAATGCGTGAAAGATTTGTAATATTGTAATCCACTTAAAGATTCTCTAAAAAAAATAAGTTTTAAAACGATTTTCTTTTATTGAAAACTTGACTTCAAGCGAGGCAAAGACTTTTGGTGACATTTCCAATATTTAAACTGAAGTCAATTCAAAATAACGATAACAAAATTGTAGTGTTTCAGAGATTGGCTTGCTAAAGAAATTACGCAAAATTAGTTCAAATACAAAGGATTCTGAAGACTTTTACGATACCAGTAATGGAAGATTGGATGAAATTGAGAATTGTTATGAAAATTATAATATTGAAATGAAAGTCTTAACTTATGTTGTTGATAATAGCAAGTCTATAGAATCAATAATTTAGTATAAAAATATTTGTAATGGCTTTTATAAGTATAATAAGCCTAGTAAGCCTAGCTCTGTCGCAGCTAAAAGAATTTTCAGCTAATACCTGCACCAAAAGAAACAGACTAGGCGTCGAAACATTCGAAACTCTTGCTATGTTAATAAAGCGAGATGGTATATAAGAAATATTTGTATACCCTTGTTGAGGGTATATATTTAAATTGTCCAGATGTTTGTAGCGCATAGAAGGAAGCATCTCCGACCACTCAAAGAATATATGTTCTTGATCAGCATGACGAGCTGAGTTGATATAACCATGTCCGTCTTTCTGTCCGTCTTTTTCTGTGCTATCTCCTCCGTCGGTTTTAAAGCTATCTTAAAGAAACTTTGCACGAAGCCTTTTGATACAAATACGCTGCACATTTGTCGGAATCGGCCGGATCGGATGACTATATCATATAGCTGCCATAGGAACGATCGGTCGAAATAGTAGTTTTAGTAAGAAAAACTTTTTTGTCTTCAACGCAAACGTCCCTAAACCTCATATTTCTAAGTTTTCTATGATTTTACATAATTCCACCAAGTTTTATGAAAATCGGACAACTATATAGTGTAGCTGCCATACAGAAGATATCTCTGAAAAAAAGTCTTATTATGAAAAACTTTTTTGTTTTTAGTGCTACCGCTCCCAAACTGATCAATATTATATGCTACCACACAATTTTGCCAAGTATGATCCAAATCGGATGACAATAGACTATAGCCATAGGAACTATCGGTCGAAAAGTAGTTCGAGTGAGAAAAACTTTTTTGTTCTCAATAGTATCTTCCACTTGTGAATATTATCAGTTTCCACGTTAATCCAGTCAAAATCGGATGAATATATCGTATAGCCATATAACAAACTGGCAAACAAATTGCTGAGAATTAACTCAGCTAAGAATGCTCGACAAAACTCATTTAATTCCTTAATTTATTTAAATTATACAAGCTATAAGGGTATATAAACTTCGGTCAAGCCGAAGTTAGCTTTCCTCTATTTAATATAACATCATATAAAATCAAAATGTTCCAGTTTTAAACCTATATCTACCCTTTTACTAGACTTAAGCTCCTACAGATCAATGTATGGCTCTAACGAGGTAAGGTTTATTTTGATTAATGGCTGGTATACCATTTGCCCAATTTATGCACACCTCCGCAGCCTTCACAACCCACGGAACAGCCGTGGGCGTTTACGGACTCCACAGCCCATTATAGTATTGGCTCCTCCGGCCTACTGTGGTAGCTTCCGTTGCTTCCGACGCTCCCGATGCTACTGCTGTGGCCACCTTTAAAATCGTATTCCCCTAGTTTTTCCTCCATTCCATGGAGCTAGCTGTGGCTATTAACCTCTGGTTTAATGTGCGGCCCCGCAATGTAAATATCCTGATGCGTTTTGGGTTGTTGCATACTGTAGCAGTGTATCAATTTTATAAACTTTTTAATTCTATCGGCCCGATTTTTTTTATACAAACCACAGCTGACTTTTTACTGTTGCCCAGTCACACTTCATTATTAGATCGGCTCTGACAATTATCAAACAATTTTCGCTCTACCTTCCTAGCTTTACCTTTACTGCAAAATCCGGATACCTTTTACCTGACCTCGGTATATTTTTATACTCTGTACCGAAGGTACATAGAGTATATTAAGTTTGTGCAAAAGTATGTAACAGGGAGAAGGAATCATTTCCGACCCTATAAAGTATATATATTCTTGATCACCATCAACAGCCGAGTCGATATGGCCATGTCCGTCCGTCCGTCCGTCCGTCCGTCCGTCCGTCCGTCCGTCCGTCCGTATGAACGAAGAGATCTCAGAGATGGTAAGAGATAGAGGTTTGACATGTATGGGGCATATATTTCTTATACTTGCAGGCAGATCAAGTTTATTTTCAATTTTTGCCACACCCCCTCCCGCCCCCGCAATTTGGAAAAAACGTCATATCTCCTACAGTTTTGAAGATAGATCGTTCGTACCTTCTAGAGATACCTTGTAAATAAAATTATTTATCGATTTGCTGAAGGAATGATAAAGATCGGATGAACGATACTCAAGTTATGAGCAAAAAATGGCCAATAAACACCCAGCACCATCCCACCCACCACCGCAGCATTTTATTGAACGTCAATCTTAGTGAGAGAGAGAGAGAGAGAGAGAGAGAGAGTGAAACTTAGAGATGAGCGCGTATAACTCGTGAGCAAATGCGAGCTGAAACGTTAAGGGTACAGAGTATGTTATAGTCGGGCTCGACCGACTTTCTTTCTTGTTTGACATTCACCTTGTACATTAACTAGGTAAAAAAATTGAGTACCTTTCTAATCACTGAGTGAAAAAAGTCAGAAGCGCGGTTTCTACTATTTATATTGAAAAGCTGTCCAAGGTTTTGAAATGTAAAATTAAGTGCGTATTCTTTTAATGCCAACGAAGGCTCTAATAATGTCAATAATTGTTTCTTAATTTTAATAAAAAGTCATTATATATGCCTTTCGATTTTAAGACTCCTTCTTCTTCACAATATCAATCAAATGATAAAAAAGTCATCGAGCACTAGATTAGAATCTTTAAATGTCTGAAATATTCATGATGGAAGCCGGTTCGAGTTCAGCAATGTTTTTACACGTGGTTCTTAAGTAAGTAAAGTAAATGCATCAATTATTCAAGTTCTGTTAGATCTACTCGAAGTTTACATTTTACCACAGTAAAAACAGTCTTTATGTAGACAATTATCTATTCTTTGTCCACATATGGAGCTTTCCTCGCTTATAGCGATATTGCAAAACATTTTGTAAAAATTCTGTTGTGCGCACCTTGTGTCAAGATGTCTTTTCTCTGCATATTTTGTTCACAGCTATTGATTTAATAGGCTAAAATAAGTATTCTCTAGAAAATCTATCTTAAATTTAGATATATAATTTACTTGGACTTGCCAAGTAAACTTTTTCCTATCGGACAATTAGCAGTTTATATCTTAGCACACAAAATATCTCGAAAGCATCCGCAAAAATTATTTATAAAACAGAGTCTCCGGCAAAGAGTAGAGTCGAAAAAGTTTCTGCTTCAGCTTCGCTCTCTTTCCCTTCCACACAGAAAAACTTAACTCATAATTTGCTGTTATTTAAAACCATTCATTTCCGCTCATTTTACTACAATTTTCCCCCCAGCCAGCTTTCCACCAAGGACCAAATTGGTGTCTATTTTTTGACGCGTTTTCTCTTAGTTCGCACTATCGAACTTTCAGTACTTTGCGAGCGGGTCCTGCCTGAATTCCATTAAAAGTTTTACACGAAAAATAGTTGCACACTAAAAAGCTATAACTGTAAAATTATAGTGCCCAACCAAAGTTTTCCCAGGGAGACGGAACGAGCGAGAGGGCGAGGGCGAGCGCAATAAACTATAAAATGAAAGTAGTCCAGTTGCCTTATTAATAATTTTTAATTTCCTTGATGACTTCCAAGTTATTAACAACTGCAACTGCGAAAAGTTACTATGTAGAGGGTACAGTTGTGCTTGCTGGAAACTAAATTTAACTGCTTTACGCTTCTTACGCTTGTTTTTGATGAGGTCTTTTATGCAATGTTGTCTCCCCTTCGATTTTTAATTGTTCTGGCGTTGTTTTGCTTTCGAGCTCCTCCTTGTCGGTCGTTGTTTTAATGACAGCTGACAGTATTTTGCGTGGAAAATTACCTTGCAATAATTGCGCTTAATTTGATTGATTGTTTTGGTGGAAAGGAGGTGGAACAGTGCGGCCAATTATTTTGTGCAATCGACGACAGCACTGGTGGACAATTCGAAAGGTAAACAATTTTATTTCATCCTTTGAACTGCCTAGATTAATCACTTACACGTGTCCAACAAATTATACCCTCAAGTCAAAACAACTTTTCGCAATAACTCAAAAAATAATTTAGATTTCCTTTTCTGAAAGGGCGGCAGCAAAAAGGAAAATGATGCCAGTGGACAACTTTTGCCTTGCACAATGCCAAAAATGTCATTTGTCAAATGCAAACAGCTAAGAATAAACATCAACGGAAGTAATGCAGCCACAAAATACATAAAACAAGCAGCAGCAGCAACTGCAGCAGCAGCACAACAAGAGCAAGAAGGATTGCTTCTTAGGGGAGGGGGCTGAAAAACCAACAGACAGTGCAGCTAATTATCAGCAACAGAGTACAACTCGACAAGACAAACACAACCAAAAAAAAAAACCAAGAAATAGTACTAAGAGTATTAATGAATAGCAAACGACTTTGAGACTTTTTGCCCAGCAGCTTCAGAGTCAACCTCCTACCCCTCTCCCCACAGTTTTTACTCGACTCGAGCTGAGTAATTTGCCCCAAAATGATGTTGATGATAATGATGATAATGCAGATGATAATGGAAATGCATTGAGGGCTGCAACCAGCGACATTGGCTATTAATCATCTTTAAACAAAAGACAGGACAGCAGCAACACCAACAGCAACAACAACAACAACAGCAACTAAAACATAAACATCAGGTTAACCCTTTCCGGCGCTTGGGGGTCGTTGGAGTTTTCGTTGGCTCATAAGGGCTGCAAGTATGAGCGAAGGCACTGTGGAAAATTTCAAGAGAAAATTGTCTTGGCAATTAATTCGTTTGTTATAAATTCATAATTAAAAAAGAATTAAAAAGAAATGATAAAAATATTAAAATATATTTGAGTTGATTATTTTGAGCATCAAAGTTCCTGCTTAAAGCATTGGAATGATAAGACTCACGATCTGCATTTATTGCAAAGGATTCTACAATTAAAACCAAGTAAGAAAGTCAATCAAGCCCAACTGTAATATTCACTGTACCTGCTGCTGTAGCAGCTGCAAGTGCGCTGCGGCAGCGAACTTTCTTTTGGTCATAATTTAATGTTCTTGAATAACATTTAGATTTACTAATGCTTCTAAGCGAGTCAGCAGCAATAGTCTTCGAGTTTAATACAAAGTTGGATCTGCCAGAATCAGTAGAGAAATATTAAGTTTATCTTATAGACACAGCGCAGATTTCGGTGTAATGCGATAAGAACCTCTGCTCAGAGTAAAATCCAAGTATCGGGCAGAAAATTGTAGAGTTATTTTATTTTAAGAAGACAAGAACATACAGGGTTTTCCATATTCGACGGACCCATCTGGCAACACTATAACTTTTGACAGCGATGCCCGATCGACTAATTACATAGCGCGATTGCAGCGTCGGTAAGGAGACTGTTACCATGGAACAGTACACGACACGCGAACGCTCTCAGATTGTGGAAATTTACATTAAAAAAAATATGCAAAAATTGTAATGGTAATTGTAATTGTAATTGCAGTTTACAGCTCTGCTTTTGACTATAGTTTTGTTTAGTTTTTGTTCATATCTCAAAGAATAGTTGATTAAATCCTATATTATTGCAACTATTTCCTTTTCAGTTTAAATAAGTTGTTTTCGTTATCGAAAAACATTGTAATTTAGTCAAAAGTTAAGTAATTTCGAACCCTGCCTAGAATCGAACCGGACCCGAAGATATTTCTAATAAGAATGATTTAAATCAGTGGTGTCCAAAATGCCAAAAGGGTATCCCATGGGATATAAACTTAAAATTCTGCTGGCGTCGCAGCCGACACACGTATAGAGCAGACCCGGCCAGCCATAGCTACCACGAGCCGAAGTCAGTCGTGCTTTTACGCAAACGCGAGCCGAACTCATGATTGTGTGTATAGGTGAACATCCCTCTAGTTTCGGGCACTAGTTCGTAAGTAGCGAAATTACTACTTACTCAAAGACCACCAGTACTTACCCGACTAACCCCTACAAATGCTTTTCATCATTTCCTTTTTTATATGAAATGTCCGCGCAAATGGGGACTAGTGACACCACACCGTTTACCGCGAACTAGCGAATAGCGTACCCATGTAAGGGGTGCTGAAATGGGTACCCATGTAAGGGGTGCTGAAATGGGTAGCCATGTAAAAAGTTAAAAAACACAAGCTGCAACAAAAATTGATTTTTTAATTCACATTCAGTTTTATTTTTTAAAAATTATTATTATTTATATTTTTGTTTACGTTATTATAAACATACATTACTTATATTATTGTTATATGTACTATTAATTTTACACAATCGCTTTTCTGCAGCTCAATAGCCTTACGCAAGTGGTCTTCTTTAGCAGGCCCAATTCCATTGGACAAATTAATCGGATCTATAAAATTTAAAATTCAGATATCAGATGAATTAAGTGATTTGTCTTACCTTTTTTGTATATTATTCACTTCACTTTAGTTTCACTTTGGATTCGTAGCTACGCGCAACTGCAAATGCTGTCACAAACTGAAATAAACGACAAAAGCGAAGAATGTTCCAGCAATGTTCAAAAACGCGTGCAAACTAGAAGACAAAAAAACGGTGCATTGCATTTGTTTTGTGCTTTGCTTTTCTTTCTTTTTTCGTACACTGGTTCGGCGTTCGATTACCATAGGGTTACTCAGGAAAGTACCCATGTACTCTGGTTCGCGGTGGGTTACAGAATATACAGGTCATAAATGTTTTTTATGTTTTCGGTGGTTCCGCGCTCGTTTACCATAGGGCTACTTATGAAAGTACCCATGTTCGAACCAGCCAAGAAGGTAGTGCGCGCATGGTCAATCGCCACTAGCAGAACTGGAGGGATTGAATTGCAAGTAAAACGGCTGTAGTCTGGAGAGAGCTCTCTTGCACACTTTTTTGTCCTCTCCATTTGGCCGGCACTGGTATAGAGAGAGACAGAATACGTGTGCTCTCTTACGATGCGCGTGTTCGACGTTTTGTTTTACTTCAAGAGGCATTTGTTCGTGGCATTTGTTTGTTGTGACGTTTACTTCGTGTTTCGCTGCTACGCACACAAGCGCAATGTTTGATTGTGTGAGTTTGAACACCACTGATTTAAATGAACCAAATAAGGTCATGGAGATAGGGTTGTCGAAGTTGTATCATATTCAAATCATTCTGAAAAATTAAAATTTAAAACAATTGTTATTTTCAGCTAAGACGTCTGTTTGTGGGCTTAGTAGAGTTGAATTGTGCACATTTCAAGCACTTTGAAAACAGTTTTACTCAACATTTTTCAGAATGTTTCTTTAGTATTCAGAGTTTACTTCAACTTATTTTCTAAACAGAAATATTCTTTCCGTGTGGGACTTTTTGTTAAGAAAAAGCCCTTGTACTATATTAATTTCAGAAAATCTAACCTGCTGCTAACACGTTTAAGAAACTTTTTATGGTTATAGGAAACATTTTCTAAATAGAACTTTAATTATGTGTGAGTATATAGTCAAAACTCATGGCTAAAATCAAAACATGGTATACATTATCAACTTCTTAAAGATTTCATATTGAAGTTGTAAGCTACCATTAGATCCCACTGTTGACTGCATTAATCGGGTCCCGTGAGCAGCACAACAAGTGCAGTCAACAATGACAGACGAGCAAATGGTCTGATGTACGATGGGTTGCTTGGCGCTCCCCATCCTACCCTCAACCCCCCTGTGTGCCTTGCAGAAGGGGGGAGGTCTGTTGATATATGTCGCTTGGCCCGCTTGTTTGTTTGCGTCTTCCAGCTCTGTCCAGAGTTGAGCCATGTTACTTGTCGTTGTCGTCGTCGTCATCGTTTGTCGCATTGTCAAGAAGATGCATGTTGCTTGTCTTGCCAAAAGTGTAGGCCTACAAGGAGGATCGTCTCCCCTTTCGTCCCTAAAATATAGTTGAGGACGCCGCATTAAATCAGCAATTGAAACAACATCACTCATGACACGATTTGGTTGGTCTGATGTCTGTGGAAGGAGAAGGGAGAGGAGCTCGTTCATTTTGTGTGTTCGTTGTGCTTAATTTGCGTCCAATACACACATACATACACATTCCCCCTAAAGTGCATTTAGTTGCAAGCATTTATTGTTTGCGGTCAAATGTGCTGGGCAGGACGAAAGGACGTTCGGTCGGTCATTGTCTTTGGGTTCTGTGGCCTGGACGAGTGGGCCCATTGTTGTAATTTCTCTGTGTGTATGTGTGTGTGTGTGTGTGTGTTTTTGTGGGGAACATATTGCAACGACATAAATGCATAATTAATTTGGCTTTCTCAGTGTTTTGGAAGGAAGGTCCTATGTTTTGTCCTTTCCATCGACTGCCAACTTGATTCTCACTTTGAACTATTTGAACCTGACGACTCTGAACGGGTTCGCCTGGTTACACAAGAGTTGTGTTCGGTTGCTTGTTAATTAGCCAGATCCACGCATGCGTTACATAAAGTTCCCTGAATTGAAGTGGCTTTCCGAGTAGGAAATGGACAATATTAAGAATTAAAATTCTGGCACTTCAATGGCAACAGAGAAACCGAGCACTGTGTTGATGTGGCTTTCGTTCGCTTGTCTTTTTCAGTCTCACACTGTCATATCAGTTCCTCTTGTGCGAAGTGTCCCAACCAGTTCTGCTATTGCCAGATTCATTTGCTTTGTCGGGCCAATTAAATCATTTTTCCAGCGCTTCATTGCCTGGCGAAAAATTTAAAGTAAATCACAGACAGCGACCACAAAATGCTTTATGGACTGCACACACACACACACACACAGCTCATTAGTATCCATAATTTATGTCAAACTTCTTTATGTGAAGTGCCAAAGAATAAGGAGGGGTGCTCTACCCCACAAACTCTCATAATATTTGTGAGTTCATATATATTTTACTCGTCCCCTAGGGGGCTTAAAACTTAAATCATAAAATCATGAACACACCCAGAGCATCGAGAGTTGCGTTGCAAATAAATTTCACTTATGACTTGAAATCGCCTTGTAATCGTTTCATTTAATGGGAAGCACGTGTGAAAACTGCAATTTCTCAAGACATGAGACAGTCAGCTGCATTTGTAAGAGGAGCTGCCAAACTAAAATTACATTTTTAAATACAAAAAAAATTGCAAGAGCAGCTCATTAATGTTCTAAAAGGCATTGGAGGCGACATGTTGTGTGTGCATTGGCACTTGTGAACCCAAAATATGTTTTCTGCAAAGGGAAGAAGGAATGAAAGTGGCAAAAGATTTAGGGAGCCAGTTGTTTGCTTTCCCAACTGAAGGGCATATTTAGAAGATTTACTCTTCTTGCTTAAAATTGAGCATGTCTGGTTTATGGAAGGACATGTTAAAGTATAAACTATTTCAAACCTGAAGAATATAAGCAAAATAAGACCCAGAAATACTGATTATGAACCCAAGTTGCAACATAAATACCATCACTAATCGGGCTAACTCTCTTTTGACTTCTTGAAAAACTTTCATGGAATTTGCAATATTTTGCTTAACAACTAACACCAATTGTAAGATCGGTTAGTAAATTTTACGCGAGTTTTTCCTAAAAACTTAAGGATTTTAATGTTTTAGTTATCCAATATTTTCAGCATATTTAAATATAATACAAAATTCAAGAAGTCTGTTCATAATCAAGGTATTTTCAATTACAAAAGAATTTAAAAACTCAGACATTTCAACTCAGAGAACGAAATTCTAATTTCAATTTCGTTTTGGGATTATGTAAATAAAATATCCATCCATGCGCAAATGAAAACAGGGTAATACCGGAAGAAAAGATTGCAGTTTCTTTGAAAGCTTCGGGTATTGCAGCTCGTTCGAGGGAGGGCTACGCGTCTGCCTTTTTCATGGCAACTGTCTTCCGCCATCTTGGCATCAGATTGATGGATAAAATTTGAATATAAGTAAATCCACTTTTGAATCTGGTCAATGCGGCTATAATGCTGCGACCAACCAAACATCAACCTCTCGGTGATGGATTTGATCCCCCTTTTTTAACCCTGAAAAGATTTTACATAGATTTAACTATATTATTAGGAAGTTTTATTGAAAATAATTCTTTTAATTAATGTAAATTGCCTTCAGGCTAACAATTAAATTTAAAAATTATTCCCAAAAAAGAACCAACCAAATCCCAAAGTAGGATCATTTAAAGCATATACGAGATAAATTTAGTGACGTAGCATTTGAACGAAAAAATGTTTTTAAAAAGTTTGAAAAACTGGTATATTTAGAAAGACATTTTAAAATTTGCGTAGCAATTAATCTGAAAAAAGAATGACACCAATAAAGCATAAGGTCTTAAATATATAAGAAAAACATGAGTTGCTGTGACTTTGCAAAAAATGGAAGTGGATTTTGACCAGTACTACAAAATGGCAAAAATCTGCGATACACTCAAAAAAAATTCGTTCTAAATGTACCGAACACGTGTATTTTCGTTCTCAATATTAGGGTAATTCCGTTTATTCTTATACCGAAAACACCGGGCTTATTATGCACCAGTAACAAGCGCCGTGGTGTTGAGGATGAAAGGTGGCCTATCAAGAACGTTTTTTTGGAGAACGCTTTTCTGATTTTAAGATTTCTCCGTTCTTGTTTTTGGAACTCAAGAAGACCGTTCTGGTGAATCCAGAAAAAAAAACAAATATTAAACTACATTACAGTAGTGGTGTTGTGATGGAGGAGAGGAAAGGAGGGTAGGGAAACAGGGTTACCTTAATGGGATTCCAACTCGGGACCTTAAATGACTAAAACTCACGGACGACGACAGCGCTTTAGCTCCCACGCGAAAGGTGGCGCTTAAATCATAGTTAAAGCACAGCAGGCAAATGCACTTAGCACTTATAAGTCGCTTGGCCACTGCACCAGTAACAAGCGCCGTGGTGTTGAGGATGAAAGGTGTCCTATCAACGTTACAGTCGCGAGTTTAAGTCCCAGTCGAGGCAGAATTTTTTATATTTTAGGTTTTTTAATATAGTTGTTAATTTAATTTAGATACTTAAATTATATCCTTAACCATTTTTTTGGAAATAACATAATTGAATATATTATTTTTTAGCAATTATCATATGACGGACACGTCGGTCATATTTCAAGACACAATTTAAGAACGAGTTTTCTTAATTTGTTCATTGATTTAGAACTAGTGGTATATTTTTGAGAACGTGGTCTTGTTTTAAGAACGGAAAAGTTGAGAGCGGAATGGGTATAAAAGTAATAAATTTGTGCTACCTTTTAGAAAGACATTTGGTTCTGAGTGTATATGGGTTTATAGTGACCTGTTTTGATTTAAGTCGAAGACCGCTGATAAGAGAACTTGGCTTTTCTCGAAACAGCGATTGTTGTACGGACATACCATTGCTGTTCCAAAATGTTGTACAAAATCTCTAGTGATTTGTGTTGATTATATTGAATTATAATTAACCATTGAGCTTGCTCCAGCCAGATGCAAATTTTGAAAACTTTAAATAATTAATAAAAGTTTATTTTTCCAGTTTCATATTCAAAAATCTTTTCTCGATTTTTTTTATGACGTGACGGTATGTAATTTTCCTCATTATATTTATGATGTTTCTGTTACAATATAAAGCAAAAACATACTGTTAATTGCACTTTGAACTTTTTGCACCCTTAGAAAGATTTTAGAGAGCAAAAGTCAACACAATCCGTAGGCACTTTTATCAAGACAAAACGAATCCAATTGAGAGACTTTGTATTCGAAATAGTTGAAATGGGTAATGAATAAATTTCAGATTGGCTCAAAATGACGTCGAAACGCGTAGGAGAAAAATTGTAATAAAAAAATTTCTTTTTATTGTGGATGAACCAAATCGGCCTATGCAAACCAGCAAAAAAGATAAAACTTACTTAAATTAATTCAATTTGATTGTTTCCCTCTAATATATGATTATACAAAGTGTCTTAGCACTTTTAATTTGTTGGTCGCGGTGGACTATTCTGTGGAATTGCCCTTATGTAATATCAATTTTATCTAAAAAAAATATTCCTTTCTTTTCTTTATTCTTCCATATTTCAAAGAACATCCCTATACAAGACCCCTATCAAGGACTCACACCAGTTTTGATTTATTTAAATCTTCTGAAAAGCCAAGAAATATAAAAATGTTTGTGCTCAAATTTGCTTGGTCTGGTGTGGGAATTGAAAGCACGTCCTTGCACTAAACACAAATGGAATTGTACGTTATCGGACTGAACCATGGCACATAATTGTTACCAAATGTCCAAAATGCTACTTATATAATTCCGAGAATGATTAAAGTACGAAATGCTTAGGCCTAGCATATAAGGTTCTAATTGAGTAGATCCTACTTGACGAGATGGAATCCTAAAGCCCATGCCAGGTTTAATCTTAAAATAAAACGAAAGCGTAAGTTAAAGTCGGCCCTGCCCGACATTGATATACCCGTTACTTAGAGGAAGACATGTTTAATGGCCTTCCCTTATATTAATTAACAGAGCATTAATGTTCATGTTAACATAACATTATGTAAGCAGACAGAGTATGCTGACCTGAAATATATTACAAAAGTTAAGGAAAAGCCGAAAATTATGCAAAGTTTTCTTATATTTTAACTCCGCTATTTATAATCCGATCCTTATGAAAATTTCAGAGATTATAATTAATACAAATATAAATGGAAGATATAAATTGAAAAAAGAAATTCTAGATATTGTGGGAGTTGTTCCTTTATTTCTTTAGTGTATTCTTATGTTTAAAATATTTAAAATAATTCATGTGTTATTCAGGGAATAAAATATATATACAATTTAAGAGCAAAACGGTAAAAATTTAAACACAAGCGTATCTTAACTCAAAATGAAAGTTTTTTTCTGAGTGCGACTTGAGAAAACCCTCTCTGAATGAAGTTTTCAGTTTAAAGAACATATTAGCATAATTGTTGTCTTAATATATTGGTTTCAGTTTAGGGGAAATTATTGACAAAAATCAATTTCCAAACCCGAATATTTTTCGTGTAAGATAACCCCAATTACTCGCATTTATATTGACATCATTAAATAACGTTTTTCTTTTTAGGTCAGTGGGACGGGATAAAGGTCAACAATACAGTTCGGAAATTAAAGATAAGGAAATACATTCACTGGCAAACCCTTTAAATTGAAAAGCTTAGGACAGCGGTTGCTGTGGTTTTCACCAAGCACAATTAAGTCATAAGGATTTCGACCTTTGTAGCATTACATACACTTTCCTATCCATTGTGTCTGAAAAAGCGAGTCCAGATACAAGCCATCTATGTCCATCTGTAGATTTGGATGTCTAGGCGCAGTCTCAGCAAGATCAGAGATTTCTATTTGAAATTGAGAGCCCAGATGAAGGCGTCTCCGTCTACTCAGGGAAGGGCAGAATCATAAAAATGGAGAGACGCATTACACCTCTTCCTCGTCCCGACAAACTCTGCAGAAATCACAGTAAGGAGCAGATATTCTCGTGTGGGTTCCAATCAGCCAGTGCCATGTTATGGTCCTAACGACAGAAGCACAGTAAAAGCAAATTCAATAGTACGAGATTGAACTCCATACCATTTCCATATGTTTGATGCTATAATTTCGGTTCAAATGTGGTTCCTTCGTACTTCATAAAAATTAAGTTAAAAGTCATTAGATCCATCTAAGTACAAGCGTTTGTTTGGTTAGAAAAATCCATCCAAAATCAGGCTCTATCCATAATTCCAGATTACTAGCAGAGAGTGACGATCATTTCTGAGCAACTTATAGCCTTGTTCCACATACGAATCTGCATCATGGTTATTTGAGATCATTGCTCAATTATATTCATTTAAATGAACACAGTCAGTAAATGTTTCTCAGAATCGCCCACTGAATCACTTGCATATTTTCCAAATTCTTTTCCACCCAGTGTGGCAGTCTTCCTCTGCAGTTGGACCGTTTCTTAAAATAGTGAATTTGCTGTATGGCATCTGGACCAGTTTTTAGACTACTAAGTTTTTATTAGCACACTCAACATATAAGAGCATTCGAAAGTCTTCTTAAGTCTTTTCCCTTGGTTGTTCCCCTCTCAGCATTTTTGCTTAAAGATTTGTTCATGCAACAGATTTGCCAATGATTTAGCTGCATTCAGGCGTCGAGTAAATCATAAGTTCCAGCCCTGCCCCACCATCCATCCATCCATCCATCCATCCATCTATTCATCCATCCATTCCCAGTCTACATAATTTATGCGTCTCTTTAAAATGTCACAAGTCGTCGGAATGGCGCGCAACTGTTTTTCAATTAAGGAGTGTACAAAATGCAAATTTATGCAAATCCTTGGCCAAAAACTAAGCAACATCCAGAAGGCAGAAGCCATGGACTTTAGTTTTTGCTTTTTTTGTTGTTTGGTACAGTTGCCCGCCGGCAACTGCCTCCGTACAGCGGAGCATTGCGGATGCGGATCCGGATGCGGATGCCGATGCCATTTTGTGTCATTGTTTTTTGCATAATTTGCACCTTGGCCGAAACTACCGTTACAAGTTACAGTTACCGGTGCGGCGCGCGTTAGCTTCCAGCGTTACATTGCCAACGTTAAATTAATAAAACGTAAAATTTTCCCATTTTAATATTTATGAGTTGTGCGAAGCTAACTAAATTCAAGGAAGTCAAGTTGGGCGCGAAATGAAATGGGAAAATGTTGTGTCAGGGCAAAAGCAATTTTCGTGTGGAAATTGATAGAGCGAATTGGTTTGTCAAGCTGATAAGAGTTAAAGTCATTTGAAATGGCCTAATTAAAAATGAATAAAATGAGAGGTGCCCCTTGACATTTTTGACTAATTTTGAGTCAACACACTCAAAAGCTTGCTTATAATCACAAGGATAATTTGCTACTCCGATTGATCAATTGAAAAGATGATTGAAACTCTGTTTTATTTAAATAATTTAAACTTATTTAAACACATTACAAGCTCAATGAAAATCCCTAAATTCCTACTAATTATTTAAAAACGATTTAGTACAATTCAGCTTAAGATTGTTGGAATATCATTAAACTGATTGACCATAATATAATTGTAACAATCATGATTGAGCACAATTTAACACAACTGACATCCACAACTGATGTCAGCTTGTAGACTACCCCAGGATTTGAACTCACATTCCCCGCATCACATTCCTACAAAGTGAACCAACGTTCATCAACAAATCCCTCGACGTATGCCTCTAATCACTGACATCAGGATGCCACACGCCTGGTTAATGTACGTACGGAAACTCCTCAAAAATGTTTTTAACAAGGCCAAACGGGTCCGGCCTCCACCACGTTCGTTCATTCATCCGTTTGGACATGTGCGGCTCATTAAAATGGTGCTGGGATGGACGGGAAAAAATCGAGAATGTTGTGCAAAACTGGCAATTGCCGAATTCTGGTGCAACTTTTTTCTTGTTTTTTTTTGTGGGGTTGCAATGTAATTTTCTGTCAGAGAAAGAAAACTAATTTCAGCGCAAATTAGTTTCGCACCTCATAGCGAGCGACGAGAAGGACAAAGCAATTGAATGGCCAGCAAGCTGAATGTGTGTGTGTGTGGATGGGTGGGTGGCAAAGCTGGTTGCAAGCGGGTGTTGTGCACTTAATAACCTGATCGAATCGCACACCCACACACGCACACGCACACACACACAAAAATCCATTGAAATGCCAAAATCAACAAGGCAGCAGCCAGGCCAACCCAAGCCAAGCCAAGCCAAAGGCAAGCCAAGCTGAAACCCAAGTCCAGGGAAAGAGCAAAATCAGTGAATCACAATAATGCCTCAATTTCCGTTGGATGCAGGGCTACAAATGCCCGAAAACCCGCTCAATGATGAAGGCGTGCTGGGATTGCCAATGCCGAAGAGTTGAGGCATCGGCGTAATGAAATCGCATTCAATTAAACATAACACTAACGGGATGGGGAGGGGGAAAAAGGAAGGCAACTTGGGGCTGACTTTGAAGCCCCCAATAGTAACAACAGGCACTCCATTCTCTCTGCCTTCGACACTCTCCCTGTTGCATGCAATATCTTGCCGGACGAAGGGAAATGAACGAAATGCGAAAGAAAGAAGCTTTTATTTTCGCACGTTTACTTGCAAGAAGCACAAAAAATTGCCCGAATTCGTAGGCACAAAAGAAAAAAGGGAACGAGGCTCTTTACTCCTTTGGGGCCTGTGTTGCGCTGTGATTGGGATTGTCTGCAATTTCCTTCAAATTGAAATGAATTGAGTTGAATGCCCGAACTTTAGCTACGGCATTGACAGTCTTAAATGGTTGAATATGTGAAAGGAGAGTGTGTGTTTTGTGGGTCAAAGAAAGTGGAACAAGAGCGAGCCGAGCTTTCCACATCCTAATGGCTGTATCAAGACTACTTCCTTCACAGCTGACGCCAATGGCTGGTGAAGGTGCCAGCTGTGTAAAAGTTAAAACTCTATTAGTTAATGTTTAAAAGGACTTTCGATCAGTAGCCAGGGAGTACGCCACAATCTTTTCATAGCAAGCTTCTGTTCAAATTGACTACAATGGTAAATTATTCAGTTTCCTTGCTTAATCTCTGTATATATAACGATAAGGCCAAGCTAACTTGGTCTGTGCCGAAGTATTTGTATTTTTTTGCTATTTCAAGATTGAATTTATTATTTTTGCCTGTTATTCCTTTCCGACTCTTGTCAAGTAATCTAGTTGTTGGTATTTCTACTCTCTGTTAGTTTTCTTCTTTTGAAAGAGTGTCTTTGCTGATTTATATACCATTGAGAAAGCTTGTGATATTGAAATTAAGCCCTTAAATAGCATCGTGTTTTACATCATAGACTCGTGAGTGTTAACCACACTTACACCTTTTTTCTTACTAAGACCCATTTTCATACCGATTGTCATCCGACAAAATTTCGCGAATCTGTATATCAAATTACCAAGTACCGAGTTAAAGAACGATAAAATAGAAAACAAACCTTTTTTCTCAATAAGACCCATTTTCGGGCCGATGGTTTCTATGACAACTATAAGGAGTAGTCATCCGATTTCGAACAAATTTTGAAAATCTGCTTAAATGCATATAATATTAATAGTGGCCAATTCTTAGAACTCCAACGTTTTAAACAAAACCATTTATTTCACATGGCAGCTATAAGATATAGTCATTCGACTTCAATTAATTTTGCAAATCTGTTTAAAGGTATATAAAAATAATAATCACCCTGTTAAGAACTATAAAATTAAAATCATAACAGTTTTTCTCACTAAGACCCATTATCCGACCGATCGGTTCTATGGCAACTATAAGATATACATACATATAAACTATAGATCATCGGACCAAAAATTCGCCAAATTTGCAAAATTTTATAATGAAAAAAAAATTTAAAATTACTTCTCTTTCAAATTCCGATATTTTGGTGGTAACAGCAAGTTCCCGATACTTTTTCGGGAATTTCGAATGGAGCTTCTATTTATAATGAGTGATTTCACGGCGACTCCCAATGCTTCCGACGCCGCCGTTAAGATGTGGACCGCTTATCTATCTGAAACTTTCGTATCGTCAAGCGAAGCGGCTAGACGGGGTGTTATTCATTCATTATTACCACGTGTAGGTTCTTCCATAAAATCGTCGCTTCTATCAACGTATTCATTGTGGTTCATTGTAGAGTCGGAGTTATTTTGATCACTTTCGGATTCTTAAGCAGCTAAGTAAAAATTGAGATTAGCTCATTTGTTTTTCATAAAGCATTCACATTTTTCTCACCATTATTTTGTTGGGACATTCGCGAGTATTTCCTTTTAAGCGACTCCAATTTTTCCTTAAGCTGTAGTGATCGCTGTTCTCTCTTGAACAACTTCACGTCGACACCAACCATACAACCCGGACGACCCTTCTCTCTTTGCATAAGCAAAAACTGTTTATCCTGGTCAATATGCATGTTATTAAGAGCCTCGGCATGAGCAATATCAAAGAGAACATCCAAGATTGGGACGCTTATCCCTTTTTCGAGCAGCGTTCCATTTCTCATAAAGTTTAATTAATTTGTCACTGCACTTGTGAATTTCTCGTATTGGTATACGTGCCTGTTGCCAATATATGGAAACCGCGCTCATAGTTAATCTCGAACTTTCTTTAGATGTAAGCTTAACAATACGCATGTTGTAAAAAAAAAGTTGCAGGACTTGCTGATTTGACGGCAATTTGGCACCCAATATTTGATGGGTGATGCGGCCGACCATATCAACTGTCTGCACGGACACAGCTACATTTCGAGTGACAATCGAACAATTCCTTGTTGATATATTCGAGGACGATTTAGAATGCGACAATGACATTATATTATTATTTTTGTGAAGAAAACGTACACAAACGAAAATTAATATCAGCCAGCTGTAGTTATAACGATGCAAATGAGACACGGGTACAGTCGATAACAAAGCTTTATCGATTTCGATAGTAGCGCAAATTGTACAACGGTTATAGAAATTTAAAATTTAAGCTTAAGTGTAGAATGTCCGTATAATCAATAACGAATTATTTTATACGTTGTTATTTTTTATTTTATAATTTTTAAAAAAATTTTGAAAATAAATATGTGAAAAAAAAAACAAAATGCTCTGTTAAATCATTTTTTTCGTTCTTTTTATCTTGAATTTGCCACTTTTCTTTTCAAAACTACTTTCTAGATATATTTTAATAAAAAGCAACCAAATATGGCAGACAAAACAAGTGTATAAAATTCTACGATCCAAAACCCGATTTCACCCCCATTTTTCTCATACATTTTGCTCTTTGGATGTTTAGGTCGACTTCAAACTTTATCCGATTGGCCCCAAATTTTTTATGGTCTCATTTGGGCTCAAGGAGAAACCATTTCTGCCCGGCGCTTTAAAATTTATTTTTAAGGGCCAGTCTAGTGTGGATTATAGCGAAGAATTGATGGTTAGCAAATGATAACGGGTAAATAGGAGGTGTCGGTCAATTGGTTTAAAAATAGTAGAAATTTGCAACTATTCTTATGTGAGTTTTGATTGACATGAAGACGGGTAAATAGACGGATAAATGGGATGTGTTGATTAAACGGACCAAAAAATTTCAAAATTTGCAAAATTTAATAATGAGTTTAGATTATCATGAAGACGGATAAATAGACGGCTGGTGAAGATAGAAAAGATTTTATAAATGGCAATTGTCAAGTAAGCTTCAATTCTACGTTTTGTGTGTAAAATTCTTAAGGCGATGCACGATGTGTACCAGCTAGTTATAACATAATTGCGAATAAAATTGTTTTTATCTATTTTTTTTTGTGCAAAGATTATGTGTAACAGTTTGCTATGAGTTTTCCTAAATGGGAGAAAATATTTTAACAAGTTTTGAATGAAAAAATCGTACTTACTTATCTATAACTTTAACATTTTAGTAGCTACTTACATAATATATCAGAAAAACAGAAACTAGAAAATATAATGGGAAATTATATGAGCAATATAAAAAATAGCTTTAACTGAAGAGTACATATTTATAATTTATTTAAGGTGAACATTTTATTAGAAAATATGGAGATTTGAATTTTGAGCGCTTATTTCACGGTTCTGGGCGATTTTAAGAAGGTGAAACATTTTTTGTAGAAAGAATTGATGTATTGAGTACCGCTTTAAGTGGTTAGCAGATCAAGTCTTGGTGTGTATATTGGCCACATAATTTAAATTGTTGACAGATATGCAAAATGCACATTTTACGCTGTATCTTGGAAAAAGAGGGTGATGTGGAAAACTGATGACATATTTGGAATCAGAACAATCAAAATACAATAAAGATGTATATGGCGGTCGAGATCTTATTATACAGACCAGTCAAAACAAGTGAGAAATTCGGTCAAGCCCGACTATAATATACTCTGTAGCAGCTCAGGCCGTCGCACAGTGGGAGATTTCGTATATTTAGGTGGAATTGATTCTTGTTTGACCGCCTCAAAGTCAGTGGAATTAATTCAAATTTTAAATTTAAAAGAATGAAATCACTGGTATGAAATTTTCGACTTGTAATAAAATAAAAAAAATATTTGTTGACTTAAATTTTTAATTAAAAAAACAAATTTTTATTAAAAAATCAAAAATAATTTTTGATTTAAAATTTTTTTTTTTAGTTTTGAATTTTTTACGAACACTTTAACTTTTTTTAGAGTAGTTTGGAGTGCTGAACTAGAAAATCAATTTTAAATATTTTTAATGCTAATGTTTTTTAACATTTGTGTTTTATAATTTTTTCGGTAGGAACACCATATTTCAATTCAGGAACTTCAGATTAACTCAAGCAAGATACCAATCGAAAGGATATTAAATTTCCCATCATCGCGTAAACCATTGTTTTCGAATCGGTTTACTAGTTTGAGCACACAGATAAAAAATATATCTATACTGGGGCTTATTGCTGGCTCGAGGTCAATGTTTTTAACGTGCTTCATTATACAATAATAAAATACGATTTTTGGTTTTCCAATATATTTCGAACCCCTTCGGGATTCGTCTTCAGGGCTGTAACAATATAACACAACAAAATACACAATTTTACATTACAATGTTTATATATTACTTGAACATCTATCTATACGTACAAAAAGCACAGCGTCCACTTTGTCTAATACTAATATCCGCTGACTAATATTATTTTTTGTTGTGCTCAAGTAAATGTCTGTATAAATGCGTGCAATTCTCTGTGTCTGTTTTGAAATTTAGTCTAATATGTGTGGAGCATCCCCAAGGTAAACCGTTTATTGTAATGTTGTTCTTGCTGTAAGATGCTTACTGCAGCTAGATCCGGAGAGTGTCTACTCTCAGCACAGCCCCGTTCCTTCTTTTTATGTCAGACTTGTGACACGCTATTCTAGTTTTAAGTTTCGATTTGGTCGTACCGACGTATACTTTATCGCATATACTGATCCCGTCTCCAGCGCAAGGTATTTTGTAAATAACATTATTTTTGTCCAGTAATCCTATTTGGATCTTCGTGTTGCTAAAGAAAATTTTGGTTGTGTATATGGGTGTGTGTGCTATTATGACGTTGTCTTTGTTGCAGCAATCGTATTTGGCAAGTCTGTCGGACAGTTTGGGTATGTATACTAATGACATATATTTTAGGGGACTTTTCTTTCTCGATGGTGTTGGTCAAATTGTAGGTTTTCATTAGAGCATATATTGTATGATCTGGAAAGTCATTATTCTTAAGGGTTTTAAAAATTTTCTTTTTGTTGTCAATATGAAATATTGGGTTGCTTGTGTCTAAGACTCGTCTTATAAAATTCTTGGCAGTGTTCACTATAATGTGTTTTGGTAACTAGAATAATAATTAATCATCCTCCCGGATGCCAACGGTTTCTGGTACCAATCCTGTTTAAGGGTGTCTTCCACTCTATGAACAACTGAATCTAGGAATGGTAACTGGCTTTCCTTTTCCAACTCTAGCGTTAACTTTATGTCCTTATGATATGAGTTTAATATTTCTAAAGTGTTCTCGATTTGGTCCTCATTTACTATGGCAAACAGGTCATCAACATATTTGCTAAGTAATCTAGCGTTCGGTAATCTGTCCAAAAATTGTCTCCATAATTATGTCTGCGATTATATGTGATGCGGGGGATCCCATTGGAAGTCCTTTCAGTTGTACGTAAAGTTTGTCATCATATTTAAAATATCTGTTTTCCGTGATACAGAATGTCAACATTTTCATAAAGAGTTTCTTCGGTATGCTTGTATGGTTCTCAATATCATTCCATCTTTTGTGAATTACTTCAAGCGCCAAGTCGGTTGGAATGCTCGGAAACAGTGACACCACATCAAACGAAACTAATCTATCGAATGTTAATCGATTTTTTGATCATTGTACCTGAAAATTTTTTTTTTACACGTTTAGGCAGGAAAAGTCAGCTAATGTTTGTTTTTTAGTATCACTATTGACGTACACATTAATTAAAATAAAAATCTCAGCTGAAGCAGGCTGCAGTCACAAGTTCTACGCCACGAAAGTTAAAGTCTTATGTTTTTTTATGGCTTTTCTGCTGCTTCCTAATTGACTCAAAAGCATTTCAATGCACGTTCTTAGACTCAGGAATGTATTGGGCATTAATTAAACAAAAAAAAATTTTCGCCATTTCAAATTGGAAATTTGAATTAATTCCACCTAAATGTACCAAATCTCCCACTGTGCGTCGCTCGCATTTGCTCCTGACTATAATATTATAATACATCCAAGAAGTCACGCGGTAATCTTGCAATATTGTTGTTATACGCTCATCTCTAAGTTTCTCTCTCTCTCTCACTAAGATTGCCTATGTTGAATGGAATGCTGGGTGTGGGGGTGCGTGGTGTCTTAACTGGACGTTTTTTACTCATAACTTGAGTATCGTTTATCCGATCTTTATCATTTCTTTGGAAAATCTATAAATAATGCTAATTACTAACTATCTTTACAAGTTTGTTCACGTGGGATTCCGCCGTACAGCTCTGATTTATCACCCAATGATTTCTGTTTATTCCCAAACATCAAAAACAATTACCGACACCATTATCTTCTTTTCCTAATTGGAATATGTAAATCAAGGTAATGGTCTAAGATATTGAAAATCTTTTCCATCTTATTCCATGCCGTAGCCAATTATTTTCATCCCACAGTTTCACTTTCAATCAACCCACTAAAATCTCATTCAATCACCTTTAAACAGACGCAGAAATGCCCATCGGCAGCCGCAACTTTAACAATTTAAATTGTCATATAAGGCAACGGGAACCCATCATTAATGAAGACATTCCTGATGCTGTTGCTGTTGAAATCCATACGTACCAAAGCGAAACGCAAGAATGCACAACACAGACTACTACCCGCACACACTTTCAAACCACCCACCCGCAAAACCCTCCTCCGCAGAGACAAAAAAGGAAACGGAAGCAACTGAGCACACTTAAGTGAAGCGCGTAATCCGAGCCACACAACAAATGCTTCCACATCGACCCGAAGATGGAACGAAGACGACAAGTAAAAGTAAAAACCCCAAGCAAAGAAAATGCTAAGAACAAAAAGGATCAACGGCAGCTTTGCACGTTTGCTGAAACCAAATACAAAAGCCGGAGAAGGATATGGCCAGGGGGACGGAGCAGAACTGACCAAACAGATGAGCATGTGGGGTTATGTCAGGGAAAGAAGCAGCAATGCATGTGACAACGTTAAACTGAAAATCATTGCACGGTCACGTGTCAATCTTTAATGTGAGTTCACCCCACCCATCCACCAGCCAAGGGGATTTCTCCTGCTGTTTCTTTGGGGTTGGTCACCCATTTGGCCAAAGTGAAACTGTCAAAGCGCATTTGACTTTTGCTTTGGCCCAGAAGTTTTGTGCATGTAATGACAACAGTTGTCGAAACTTTAACATAACGCTTAAGTCTGGCCTTGTTTAGTGAAAGGTGCCTGCATTTAGGGAACGGTTTTAAGTTACAGCACTTTGCAAAGTGGGTCTTCTGTTAACTGATGTTCTACCAACTAATTTAGCGTTGGCCAACAAGATTTTTGTCATTATTTTTCTGCAAAAAGGGCAAATTGACACCTAAACCTTTAACGGCTCTGAGACGAGGAGCGAGTCACCTTCGCCAAGTGCTTCTTTGTTATTGTAGTTGGTAAATTTACTGCTTTTTGAGCAGAATAACTGGGTACTTAAGGCTCAGTTTGACGATACTTGAGATACGGAAATCAAAACACTCAAGCTTAAACTTAAGAAACTTTTTGAAACTATGGTAAGATCATTCGTTTTACGTTCCGTTTTGCTTGTTTTATCGGTAACTTCTCGACAGATTGCTTTGAAAATTGTTTTATAAATTCTAAATTGACTATAACAAACTTCAAATGACCTAGTCCAGTAATCCCCTTAATATTTCTCGAGCTACACCCCCCTCAAAAGTACCACTCAAATCCCTTAAGCTAGTCCCATTAATATAAGATCCTATGTAATTCCCACTTCAATTCAATTTCCCGCCACCTTTCATAACCCCAAAATGAGCTAATAAACGTTTCATGTGATTTGTCTACCCACTAATAAAGCCCTAAAACCATTGTCCCAACACCCCCGCCCAAAAAAAGGGCACACACTTAATTTCAATTGCTGCAATTAAGAACAACCCACATGTGCCCATAAATATGCTTTAAAAACTTCTTCTTTAAAAGAACAAAAAGTGAAAAAATAAGGAGAACAGAACTGAATGTCCCCAACTCGCTTGTCTAATTAAGCAGCAGCCAAGAGTGGGTTAAAGGGTGGCCCTTGTCACATGTGGAAAGCTTGCCCAGTCAACTTTTGCCGGATGACCTTTTTTTTCTAAATCACTGGCCAGGCCACTGCCAGGGCCATTGCCAGGGCTAAAAAGGCCAGACGCCGCACCTAGTTAGGTTGAGCGAGACGAGAAGTAAGTCCGTCCGACCGTCCGCCCCTTGAGTGCCTTCCCTGCTGAGTTGAATCATTCAACCCTTAAATTGGTACGCAATGTCAGCGATGAATTATCTGCAACCTGCTAAACAAGAAGCGAGGCAAAAACGGGCCAGCCTTTTGAGCCATTTACATATACACGAGGAGCGAGTGGCGGGGAGAGCTTTTGTCAAATGTCGGACGGTGTCAAAGCAGCTCGCGTTGTGGCCATAAATCACAGGCGAGGTCTGGCCAACTGGAGGGTCCAATGATATAGAAGCGGAAGCACCGCGTACAGCCATAACTGTGAGCGAAACTTTAAAACTTGTAATTTGATGGGGAAGGACAGGCGATGGGGCTTTAAGGTTCAATGAACTTGAAAATTGAGCACCGAGAAAGGACTTAAATTTGAAAAATGTATAAAGATATTTTAAGGAATTGGTTGGGTGAATTAAATGAATTATCTAAATATAAATAGCTAAAGGCAAATTAGTTCAGTACCATTTAAAGAGTAACAATTTATTTCTGTTGCCCAATATTTGTTTTCTACAGTAGATTGACTTGTTGTCGATTCGAAATTCGTATGTAAGGCAAGGACTGCTCATGGCAGCTGTCATTTTTAAAGCAAAAGCGGAAATACGTAAAATACCAATAACAGGTCTTAAAAAAGGATCACTGGACACAAAGAAATGAATCGTAATAATTAATCATCTATGGGAGAGCACGAGTAATTCTACATATTAATTATGACGGCAAAGTCTGCTCTCGGAAAAAGATGAGACTTCTTTTCTAGGACTTAACATGAAAGGAGGCATCTTAGTGCATGCGACTATCAAGCACTCCCTTGACAGTGCAAACGAGAGCGTGAGCTAAAGTCGGCCCTGCGCGATTTACATGTTAAGGGGAAGAAATGTTTAATAGCCTTCAGTGTTTCTGAGGGGGATGAGCCCAAAAAATGCAGCGATTTTCTTAAACCGGCTATTAATTATCCGATCTTTATGAAAATTTCAGGGATTATAGATATTGCAAATAGAAATTTAAGTTTTTAATTTAAGATCGATATATTAAAAACTATGGGATTTTGTGGGGGCGGGTGTGGGTGTGGTAAAAATTTGAAACAAACTTGTTCAGCGTGCAGACAATAGAAGTCTTCATTTCAAATTTGGTTGCTCTATCTCCTCTAGTCTCTGAGCTCTAGGTGTTCATACAAACTGACGGACAGACGGATGAACTCGGCTCTTGATGCTGATCAAGAATATAAATATACGTTATTTGGTTGAAAATGTTTCCTTCTGTCTGCTACATACATTTGCTCTAGTGTTGGGTAAAGGTTCACGAAAATCCTGACCTTTGTACAGGAAATAGAGCTGCTAGGAGAGTTGTAAACTCAGTAGGGGGGCACAATAGACCAAGATTGGTCGCGGTGCGACCCCCCAACTAGAGGTGGGCGCGGGCCTGTATTTTGAGGCCCGGGCCCGCACGAACACGAACTCTTTTTTGAGAGGCCCGGCCCGGCCCAACACGAAACTTTTTCACCAAGGCCCGGGCCCGGCCCGGCCCGGCACGAAACTTATTTACACATATAAGGAAATTTAAAAGACATGCAATTTATAGATATATATAAGTACATATTTATTAAGGTATACATACATGAATATTGTTATGTATTTAATAAAAAACAAACTATGTCATATTTTTATTTAAAAATAAAATTTTTTCTAAATTTGTGCTTTTTAGCCTAGTGCGTTTTTCATTTAAAACATGGCCCGATGTTGAAAAAAGCCTTTCGCTCGTAGACGAACTGGCGGGAATAGCTAGAATGGTCAGAGCTAATTTGGGAAGGTATTTTAAGTCCCTTGCATTTTTCCAGAATTCTAAAATATGTGTGCTAGGAGCTGCTGGATAGGCCAAATATTTGTCAAGCTCTATGTCGATAGCGTTTTTCTCAACTTTTCGTTTTTTTATATAACTTAAGTCTAAAAATTCAGCAAACATTCCATTTTCGGAATTATTGGGACTTATGTTATTAGTTATGTCATCAAAGCTACTATATTCATGATCCACTATAAATTCGGAGAGCATTGCTTTTACCGTAGCTAACACATTATCTCTTTTTTCCTCTGAGAGGAAATTCATCTTTCTATAAGGAGGGTTCAAGAAAAGCCCAACCAAATGAGCGGTTGCCGGAAGAAACCGTGTTCAAACAAGTAAAATATGTATAAGCAAATCGATAGTAGTATCGATAAACAATTAAAATGCGATAATTGGCGGTTCTAATTCGAGCATAAACAAAAATAGCGCGAACAAATCAAAAATGTTTTCGGGCCTGTTTCGGGCTTTTACGGGCCGGGCCTTTTTGCTAAGGCCCGGGCCCGCACGAAGCCCGCACGAATCTTAATTTTAAGGCCCGGGCCCGCTCCGGGCCTGTGTAAGCCCGCGGGCCACGAAAAAAAGCCCGGCCCGCGCCCACCTCTACTCCCAACACTAAATAATAAAAAAATAATAATAATAATGGGTAAAGGTTGTTAATTTCACTAAACATGTTCACTTGTTCTTTTAGATTTGAAACATCTTTAATTTCGGTACGGAAGATTTTAGTAGGAGTAAAATTTGATTTCAGCGTCACGTGACGCTAACGTCATGGATATTTTAGGTTTTTTTGTGGAGTGTCCCGACTCACACACAAAGACTTACACACACAAGAGGGTTGGCAGAAGGTAGGAGGAGGGTGTAGAGGCTGAAAGATGGCGGCAGAGGGGAAGAGGGGGAACAGTCACTTACCAGTGACTTACCAGTGACTAAGCAGTGACTATACAGTGACTAAACAGTGTCTAAACAGTAACTTGACAGTGACTTGACAGTGACTAAACAGTGATTTAACAGTGACTAAACAAACACTTAACAGTGCATTTAAAGTGACTAAACAGTGACTCAGCAGTGACTTAACAATGACTTAAACGTAACTTAAACGTGACTTAACAGTGACTAATTAGTGACCTAGCAGTACCTTAACAGTGACTAAAGTGACTAAACAGTGGGGGAACAGTGGAGGAACAGTGGGTGACCAAGGGGGGGAACAGTGGGGTAAGAGAGGGTTTTATATTACTTATGTTTTTTTTTATATTTCAAGATTGAATTTCTTATTTCTGCTTGTTATTCCTTTGCGACTGTTGTCAAGAGATCTTGTTGTTGGCACTTCTACTCCCTGCTAGTTCCCTTAAATTTAGCATCAGGTTTCACATCAAAGCCTCGTGAGTGTTAACGACACTCACACATTTTTTTTTTCATTGAGTGAACTCACTCAAATTGCTCACTTGTTCAGTTGTTCGTGTTCAGTTGTTCACTTGTTTAGTTATCCTTGTTCACCCGTTCCAGGTCTATGCCGGAAGGTTGTATGAGCGCACGATTTTTTGTTTTGCCGTCGGTTTTTCAAAGGGGTGGGTTTCTGTAGCACTGATCGCTTTATTGTTTTTGTTGATTCTGCATGCCTTTTTTGTTGTACACACGTAAATACCTTATTTGTGTGAATGTGCTTTCGTTTACTTTCGCGCTCACTCTCTCGCGCTCTTAGCAAAAGCTCTTAGTTCAAAATGTCGGCTGTCAGAGCATGGCATACAGAATAATTCACTGAGCAAGAGATACAGAACAGCTCACAGAGAAACACAGACTGAACAACTCACAGAGTAAGACAGACAGAAAAACTCTCTGAGCAAAAGAGACTGAACAGCTCTTCGAACAACTCAAGAACAACATGTTCGCTTGTTCAGTTCAGTTGTTCAGAAAAACTCGATTTTGTTCACTCACTCATGAACAACCCAACACAATTTGCACGTGCGGTGTTTCTAACATTCTAACAATCACAATGGACATTCTAGAATTTGTCAGAGAAAGAGCCAAAAATACGAAATCATAGGAGGAAGGATGAGCCCCAACAGCTTAAAAAACATTGACAGCTTTTTTGAAAAGTAACATCTTGTAAATCGAACAGAACACTGAGCACGTTGTCAGTGTAACATGCTACTTATATTTTTCCGTACAATGTACACTATTCACAATTCCAATTATTTTGGGATGGATTTCATTTTGTTTGGCGACTTTCGCAATATATTTATTTATCCCTTCACAGAGTTAAAAACAAACAAAATTCATATTAAAATTCAACTGATTAACATGAACTTTTCAATTCATTTGGCAAAAAAATAATACCTTTCTGATCCAAATTTAAAGTCATATACTTAAATTTATATTAAATAGTTTAAGAATGATACTAAAAATGTATTTATGAAATGCTAAAAATATCGATTGGAAATTTTTTACATGTCAATTTGGTATATTTTCATATCGGAGTAAAATTGATATGAAAAATATCATATTTATACTCTGTGTAATTAAGTAGATTCTAGATCACTTTGAAGTCGGAATGCAAAAGTTATCAATGCTGCTAAAACCCACATTGCTGAGAGTCAGCTGTTCAATACCTGCAATTTTCAATTGGATAAAAATTTGAGAATATATGTACTATAATTATTTTCAGCCGATAGTAAGGATTATCTTTGCAAACAATGCACAAAATGCGCATAATGTTATCGGTAGCATGCCTATCGATTCACAATTACAATTGATGGGAGCAGTATCGCTTTAAAGTATCGTACTATTTCTTTGATACATGCTCCTCTATTATGATACCTCAAATTTATCGTGATACCGCATCACTCGAGTTCAGCAGAAAGATCATTGGAAATTTATACTTGATTAGGGAGAAAGTTGTTTTGCTGAACACGAGCTATGTGTTTACTTTTCATGCTCATATATGGATTTATTTCATGCAAAAAATAATGTATTAACTATTTCCATGAAATTTCATGCCATCAAATGTACTTATTGTTGTTAACACATTCTGCAAAGTCTGACAGGGAAGTTGACAGAAGCCTTTGAATGTGTGTGTACCCAATTCCGTAAAAGTAAGTCAGATTACTCCCCACTTTCAAAAATTAAAATGTTTAATGTAAACGATTGCACTAGGCAACAAGGTCCTGTATATTGAAGTGTTAGGGATAATTCTAGATGATTTTCTTGTGCTGAACACGAATCTGTTATCAGAAATGGTCCATTACGTTGAGATTTTTAGTAATTTGAGCTCAAAGTTACAAAAAGTGCATATTTTGACCCTTTTCAGAAGCGTTTTGTGGGAAACCTATACGATTGTTTTGACTTCTTTTGATATTATCGTAAATTACTATTTTTTAACTATCCCAAAGAATTGTTCGATTTTTTTTAACGAAGATATACCATTTTGACTACATACATACATAGTCTCGATAATAATAAAATAACAAAACTGTCTACTGCAAATAAGTACGCCTGTTTCTGCAAACAGTAGAACCGGCTAGTAATTTGTATAGAATTTCAATGAAACTTTTCAAAAAAACACATTGGGGCAGCAACAATATATTGGGTTTTTTTGAACTCGGATACAACTACTAAAAATGGTATATCTTCATTGAACCAAATTGTAGAATTGTTTGGGATACTTTATTTCAGAGTTAAGGAGTAGTTCTTTCCGGTGATCTCAAAGAAAGTCAAAACAGAAGTATAGGTAAGAGTCAAATAAGCCATTTTTTGTATCTTTAAGCTTAAATTACTAAAAATCTCCACGTGATGGACCATTTCTGAAAACAGATTCGTGTTCAGCACACGAAAAATCATTTAAAATCAACTCCGACCCATCAATATACTAGAAAAAGTCTAATTTTGTTGCTTTGTATTATAAGCTTATTACTTTCCTTTAAATACTACCTCAGTCAAAACTCTACATTGTTAAAAAAAAACTTCTTTTTTCTGAAACTGCCCATTTTCACTTCCTCATCCATTTCACTTGAACTCCCCACACGCTCACACACATGTTCCTCGAACTTCTTGGTCAACAATTTAACGTTTCATTAAATTGTTGTCCAAGTCGATTCATATCAACTTGTCGCTTTCTTTTCTTAAAACGCCTCTCCACCAACTCCTTGTCTTGTGTCTGTCTATCGAACGAAATAAATAAAAATAAATGAACAAACAAAAAAAAAAATCTACGAACCTTACCAACAAAAAAAAAATGGATACCAGACAAGACTTAAATTTTATTAGCGCAATTTTTCAACTTTTTATGTAGCAAAAAAAAAAAACTTCACTTCTTCCATTGAACTCAAACCGGAAGAAACTGTTGACAGGCAATGAACGGCAGAGGCGAAAACTGTCAATGAACAGTTAATATTTTTGTGATGACGCGCAATATGTCAATGACAGGACCCCAGGACGCAATTTAGTTTATAAATTACACGACGCATTCATGTCACAAGGTTGGACTCCTGCTGACACAACAGTTTCTTCTATCCACTAATCGTCTCAATTAGGCATGGATTTTTACTCTCAAGAAAATAAAAAAAAAATTATCAATAAAATGGGGAATTGGGTATGGGCATATGGCATTCGTATGAATCTATGTTGGTGGGGCACATCAAATTGGCAAAAGACCCGCAGCAATTTTTCCGGTTTCAATGTCGGCATTGACATTGTCATCGCCGTCGCCGTCATTCATCAAGGTGGGGACTTCCCCTTGGAGTTGCCCGCAGCTTGTGGGTTGCCTTTGATCGTTGGGCGTTCATATTATTTTTTTTTTTTTGTTGAACTCCCAGACTGCTGCTGCCCCCTCAAAAACATTTTTTGCTACTGTATTTTTTTTTTTTTTTGTAACAAAAAACACCCTGTGGGGGTGTGTATGTGGGGCTGACGTTGATGATTTTTCATTGCTCGAGTTTTAATTTTACACTTGAGTTGAGGCCAACGCCGATTCACGTGCAAGAAGAAAACAAAAATTACAAAATGCCGGCCAAAGTTTAATGAAAAAATTGCTACAGCTTAAGGTGGAAAAAATTGTAGTTAAAGTAGACAATAATGTGAGTTTTAGATTTGAGCATAAGACTCGGCGTTGCTTGAGTCCTTAAATGATATTTTAACTACAACATAAAGTCCGAGTTAATCTCGTTTGAAACGACTTGAAAATGGCTTCCACTTGGGTCAATCTGCTTCGTAACCCGAGTTATGGCTACGAACTACTTTTTTAACTGATTTGGAACCGGCCTTAAGCCAGTAAATTGTCTTACTCTACATTCTTATTCAAGTTGTTTTGAACTGCTTTTTTACCGGAAAAGTGTAAAACACCATATTATCAACCTCCACACCGAATTTCAAGTTAATTACTTAAATAGTACCTGAAATATGGTTCTGAACCACATTAAAACCGGACTAAAGGCATTTTTACAGCTTCACAAATTGTGACGAAATATGACTGTAATGCATCCCGGAATAAATAGTTTTAAAACCAAAAAATCCTTAATTAAGCCGCCCACTTTAAAGATCAAAAAAAAATCCTACATAAACTGATGTCAATAACACCAAAAACTCGCGCTTCACTCAAATGCAAATGTATGCACGAAATGCAAAAAAAATATAGAAACCAAAAAGCTTGGCAAAGAAATCGCAAAGTTTTCCGCCAACGTCTTCGCAGTCAACGATATTACAAAATCCATTAAAATTCTATTTCCTGCCATCAAACTGCCCAAAGTTAAATAAAGCGCAGCGCACAAGCGGCTCCAGCCAGCTGTATAAAAACCCGAAATAATAATAATAAACGACAAACAGCAAACAAACAAGCAAACAAACCAAACTAAGTTTTTCGAGCCAACTGAAAACTGCCGTTGACAAACCGAATCCAGAAACGGCCAAAGGGAATGGGAACGGAAAACGAAGTTCTTGAGTTCCACTTGAAAATGCAGTCGAATGAACGTTGACTGCATTTTAAAGCAAAAAAACTAATAAGCCCATGGAGTAATACGTCCTGCTGGCCCTACACTCCGTTGCATTAAAAAGGTATAAAGCGCAGTTAATAAAGTTGCAAGTGGTCGTCATCGTCGACTCAGTCTGGTCCTGTGACTTGACTTTTTATGAAAATGCTGGCTGGCTTCGTTGCTTATTAATCTCGAGTGCAAATCCCTCTGCCTTGTTGATATTCATGTTGATTTTGTTGTTTTCGTTATACATATAATCTGAGGCCAAGCATCAATAAATGTTCTACAACATCAACATAACATCATAGAGATGCAAGCGTGACACGAATCGAATAAGCATTTCAATGATAGGCCTATATTATAAAAAAAATGGTTTTTATATGCCAAAGTTTGGTTTCTTACATTTTATTTGTTGTATATTTCACAATAACTTTCGTATTGCGTTTGGTTTTTTATTTTGCTTTTCTTCAGGGTTTAAAAAAATAATTATTAATGACTAATCCAACAAATCGGTAGTTGAGTTCTTTTTAAAATGATTTAATATTCCCTCCAAAAATATTCAATGTTTAAGTTTTATGTCTTAAGTTTAGAAAACATACCCTAAAATGTATGCTTATATCAGAATTAACTCTTTCACATATATTATTAATATATTTTTCATCTAGTTTAAGTTGTGATATTTGTAAATTTCCAGTATTAAATTGGGATGACAAAGCTTATTACCAAAAGTCCCAACGGCCCCTTCAGGTCGCAACGCCACAATATCTAATGAACGTCTTTGAGTTTGCAATAGTCCTCTGTTAAAATTTTTTAGATAAGAATATAGCCCGAGATTGGTATATTTTGTTCCGATCTGAGACTTCTTGCAGATTTAAAATAGTTGCTCAGCACCCTTCGTATTGTTTTCCTCACTAGAGCGAACTGCCGTCAAGTAAGTCAGTGGTGTCCAAAATGCCAAAGCCTATCCCATGGGATAGGAACTCATAATTCTGCTGATATCGCAGCCGACACACGCATAGAGTGATAGAATACGTGTGTTCTATAAATAGCAGGCTCGGCGGCTTGCTCTCTTGGGCGTGTTCGGCTTTTTGTTCTCTCACGAGGCGTTTTTTCGTTTGCGTGTTGCTCATGTTTTTTTTCGCTGCTACGCACACCAGCGCAATGCTTGATTGTGCAAGTTTTGACACCACTGATGTGAGTCGTAACGTTCTTGATTTAATTTTCAGTATTTCGTAAAAAAAAGTGGTGCCCACAGCCAATGCCCCGCATTTATTGTTGATTACCGCATAGCGAAGGCCGCGTATATTGTAACAACGACTTTGTATGTTTTCACTCTTCTCTTTCTCTCCTATCCCAACTAGCATTTGGAAGATCATTAGGTGATTCCTCACCTTGGCGAGACTTTTTCGAGCCCATTTGATGAAAAAAAGAGCTTAGTTTCATGTGCGATTTAAAGAAGACTCGAAAATGACTCATGCATTTGCTCAAAATGGGATTCATTAAAAAACGACTCGCAAATGACTAAAAAATTAGTCGAAACTGATCAGAAAAACGGGTTAAAAACTATCCTTAATGAAGAGTCGCTGCTAGGGTTCCATTTTCTCCCGAAAAAAGTATCATTTATAATCAGAAAACGAGCGCATTTATGAAATTTCATAAAAGCATGCTGGGATGCCTCTTGCTAAATTGAACGCTGCACCAAATATGTATTCATCGTGTTTAGCGTTGATTTTTTTGTTGGCATCAGACAGTCACTAGCACACACAGAGTAATCGGGTTTCTATTTCTATTTCTTGTGGATCTTGTTGTTTCGCGGCCGTAAGTTGGCTGTGGGCACTCCTGCTTTAAGCCCATAAGCAAAATTCTCTTATATACTGAACACATATAAAATGGAAATATTTATTTGGGTCCCTCGAACGTTGGAGACCTCCCGAACCTTAGCACAGAACGAACACTTTCTGTTTGGAAAAAATAGTGGGTATCATGGAGTGGGTGCCCGGTACGAGAGAAGCCCTTTACGACGACAAGTCTGATTGTAAATTTATCTGTTAACTGACTGTTAAGTCAAGGCTAGGTCACTGTCAAGTCACTGTATAGTCACTGTCAAGTCACTGTCAAGTCACTGTCAAGTCACTGTCAAGTCACTGTCAAGTCACTGTCAAGTCACTGTCAAGTCACTGTCAAGTCACTGTCAAGTCACTGTCAAGTCACTGTCAAGTCACTACTTAGTCACTGTTAACTGACTGTTAACCCCTTTTCCCACCCTCCCACACCCACAAACACACAACCCACCTGCTGCTACGGCAAATGGGAAAAGCGGTTGACTTTGCAAATACAAAATGCAAAGACAAGGCGTACCCAACAGACAAAATATTTCTAGTTTTAGTCCCTCAGTCGCACGTCCGTAAAAGAGCTTTGCTCTAAAAAGTTTCGGTTCAAAATGTGTCCAAAGATTTTATAACAATCAAAGTTTTTTTTATAAATTTCATTATTTTTTGGACGATTTAGATCGGTACATGTTTTAGTGGAGAAGTGGAAGTTGGAGAAGTTGAAAAGGGCAACAAAGCAAAAGTCAACCTGTTGAATGAAAAGCAAGCCTTACATATTTATTAAACGACGGCAAAATTAACAGGTCGAATTATTGACAATAACGATTAATGGGGATCATGCGTCAATTGACTAATGTAACAAATAGCTTGGTAGCAATCAAATTAAGCAGAACAGTTCTGCACGATTTCCAACGATTTGCTGATATTGATCGAAAATAGACGAAAACATGAACCAAGGTTCGAAACAAGAAAAAGTTAAGGAACCGGTCGGCAAAACCGATCGTTAGATTTTAAGTCGAATTAGAACCTTCTGCAGAATTTTAAAAGCTGGCAGCGTCGATTATAAAAAATATATAATATTTATGTAATCTAAGATTTTAAAGTTAATCCAGTAATTCCAAAACGTATTTTAGTTCAATTGACTTGTGCTTGGATGGAACACACAAAAAAGACTCAAACACGACAACAACAGAGACCACACACAAAAAAATCTGTGGTTAAATTTAACCGATATTTTGGGTTAGAAATGCGCCAACCCAAAAAGTCGGTAAAATTCACAAAATTTGACAGTAACTATAACGTAAACCTTTACGCAAAGAGAACTATTGCAATAGTAAATCTAACTGAAAATATCGTTTAGAAATGCGCCAACCCACAAAATTAGTAATATTAACCGATGCGTACAGTAAGTACATTTTCTTACTGTGTGTACAGTAATTTTACCATAAAAATAGTAATTTAACAGCTGTTACTCAACTGTTACCCCCACCCACCAATTTTGGTTCTGAAACAATTGTTTGAATTAAACACATTTTTATTTTATTTGAAAAATTTTTACTTACTTGGGGGGGATTCGAACTCTGGGCCCTTGGACTGGACACGATTGGACGGACGTCTTTACCAGTTACGCTACGGCGCGCGTTAATAGAAACGCGTCTAACATATTACTTGTATTGAATCTGCCTAACCACATGCACGAAAAATTTCTTAAATTTCGCATAAATGAGACCACTAGTAATTCTCAAGTTCAAATTCAGTGAAAGTACAATATAAATATAAGGGCCAAACTGAAATTTTCTCAATCAACAATTTTCGCGGTTAGATTTACTGTCGGTAGAGTTAATCAGTGAAGCAACAAAATTCATTTAAAAAGTTATACTATTTGTGCGGTAAGATTTACTTGTGGGTACAGTAATTTGCTGCAAAAACAAAGTATGAGATGAAAAAATCACGTCAGAGTAACTATTTCTATGGTAAAGTTACTGTAGTTAGCAGTAACTTATTAAAACAACAAAATATGTGAAAAAATATTTGTGGTTGAATTTACTCAGCGGTACAGTTGTTAAATGCAACAACAAAATACGAGCTAAAATAAATACGTGAACTTTACAATTTCTTCTGTAGATTTTACTGTTAGCACAGTTACCAAGCAACAACAAAACCACATGCATAAAAAATTTCGAAAAAAGTTACTGTCAGCGTTAGTTAATTTTACCCACCAGATTTTTTTGTGTGCAGAAATGTAACAGTTGCATCGCAGAAACATGTTGCAAAAAACCAATCACACTTGAGGCTATGGAACATAACACATCGTCTGGCACTTTCTGGCAACCAGAATTTATTCATTTAGAATCTTAAAAGGTTGACCTTTCTTATTAAATAAGTCCGATTGAAGGAATTGAGGGGGATCATAACTATTATTTTAGCTGAAATTATATCACATGGTCAGAGGCGCATTAAAAACTAAAGCTGAGAATCCCAAGTCAGACTTGTAACACAAATTCTGACAAACAGTAACAAACGCCAAGTCACAGAAGCTTTGTATATGTGTTTGTGCATGCCCCGTAATCGGCCCTTCTGTTGTTAGTGTGGGAAATTCTCTTCGCGCAGTTAACATAGGCTTCAATTGTTTGAATTGTCCAATAGTTTATTAAGAAATAAAGTTTGTACATTTCTTTTAAATACTCTGCTTAGGTTTCTTTAATATTGGGTTGATTTCAAATTTTACTTCAATTTCAAAATGCTCCCACGGTAAGCACCAATATACTTGATGCTCTCTCTTATGAAGTCATTCTTATAGAGTACGGTTGTAATGAAATAAAATCAAATATACAATTAAAAAGCTTCATCTTTTGTGATACAGAGACAACTTTTATTTTTGGCCTATGCCAGAGACTACTGTGCATTGTACCATCTCTAGGTCGACATTTGTGCTCAGTTGGCAGAAAAAAAAGTCGAGCAAATAAACCATAGTTTAGAATATAATGAATACAGCTTAACTTGTCTGAAATGAGTTGGCAAGCAGTGGCTAAGCGAGCGCTTAACCTCTTCGCTCCTCAAACATTTTGCCGTTGCTTGCATTTTTTCTCTGTTCACGGTATATGCGTTTCGCATAATTTACCACCATTTGGTGCTTAAGCATCTTTTTTTTTTTGCACAGGATTTATGTTTTAATTTTCGCGGATTTTAGCGCATAATTAAAAACAAAACTGTAGCCACATACAAAGACGAGCGCAGGCGGCGGAAAGTGGGAGCTATTGAGAAATTTATGGACTGCAATGAGTTGCTTTTCACTAGGTTTAGCTAAAATCCAAAAATGGTTTTATTAATGTTTCGAAAGCAATACAAAATGGCAAAATGAAATAAAAAAAATTATACATATATGATATAAATAATATCAAAAGAATTACGACTCTGTCAAATATGTGAGTTGCCGAATTGAAAAAATGGAGTGACCCCTTAAAATATTCTCCGGCCAAAAACGTTATGTTCTTTTTAAGGACCGGTTTTCCAACACAAGGATTTGACTCATACAAAATTTCAAACTTAAGGCCTATACTCAGATGAGATAAAAATTTAGTTCCGCACGATAATTCACATAAATAGAAACAATTTTAAGCAGTTTGGAATCTGATGGCTTTTGAATGGCAGTCCTATTTATATGAAATAAAGTGCCGAACTAAATTTTTATCTTGTCTGAGTATAGGCCTTAAATAAGCAACATTTTCGCGACAATTTGTAGTAAACTTTTTGGTTAGTAGCAATATGTTGAATGGTTCAGTATCAAGTCTTCGATCAACATAACTTTAATAAGCTTAAATCCTACTTCAGGGCTACCAAAAGTGGCTGATTTTCGAATGAGAGGTTCTACCTTTACCTTCTATGTAAGGTTTGAACATGATTAAACTCTTTACCTAAGGTACACAGAGTATATTAAGTTTGTGCAAAAGTATGTAATAGGGAGAATGAATCATTTTCGACTTTACAAAATTCATATTTCCAAGTCTTAACTTATCTCGTCAAATGACGTGACAGACTCACAAACATTTTAACTTGCGAAATAGAGCAAGTATATGCACTACCTTGTATTCATTACTCATACCTCTAAATCAGAGATGGGCATGCACACATATCGTCACACTTTTCACACGCATACAAGCACAATTTGCGTGCGCCGCATTCGTGTTCTATAAATAGCTTTCAATGCTTATAGCGTACGTGTGATTTTGTGCAGTCGGCCGCGGCAGAGTCCTATGCACACGCAGGCAGCGCGCTGCCTCGTGTGCATTAGAACGTCGCGACGCGCCCATCTCTGCTCTAAATAATAAGAATGAGAATAATACATTCGTTTCACAGATAGACTTTCCACTGAAATCTCTTTCCGCCAGCCATTTGTTTAAATTTGGAAAACATAATAGTCACAAAGGTCTTAGTCCGGAGATTATGGTAAGTGCGGAACTCATTTCGCCCATTCGTAGCCCAACTCATAAAATTTGGATGTCATTCTCGCTAGGTGGTTTGATATTAACCAAATATAATTTTGGGATAAATTATTTGAATCTAGTACTGCCTGAATGTTATTATACATTTGCTTGACAATTAATGTAAGGTCTATGTTAGATCACGTAGTCTTTTAATATTTCCTACATACATTTTATGTGTCAATCTAGTTGTCCTGCCTTAAATTTTAATTCATTTTATCGGGATTAACCGGCTGTAACTTTGTCCATCCAGCTGAAAAAAATTTATATTACTCTTCAATGGCATATTTCGACGCTTTTGGGTTTGCTGATGTTGCACCTATGATTTTTTAGGCTGCATCAATCTGTATACTGTCACATTAAACTCATAAATACAGATATTTTTGCTCGGTAATTTGCTCCATAATTTTTTGAAAGCCAAAAATACAGCAAAATGGATTTTGCGCGATATCTTGAAAACAAGAGCTGATAGACAAAACCCGAAACCAGTTTTGGAATCAGTGCATAAAACTGGAACAGATTTTAATACAAACAAGAAAGAAAGTCGGTCAAGCCCGACTATAACATACTCTGTACCCCTACACTCGCATTTGCTCAGGAGTCAAACGGCCAGTTAACACCCCGCGCACAACGCGGTGCGCTCTCTAAGTTTCTCTCTCTCTCTCTCTATCTCTCTCGCACTATTTATCTTTATTATTCCTTCAGCATTTGTTTACTGGCCTTTTTTGCTCATAACTTGAGTATCGTTCATCCGATCTTTATCATTCCTTCAGCAAATCGATAAATAATTTTGTTTACAAGGTATCTCTAGAACGAACGAACGATCTATCTCCAAAACTGTAGGAGATATGAAGTTTTTTCCAAATTGCGGGAGCGGGAGGGGGCGTGGCAAAAATTGAAAATAAACTTGATCTGCCTGCAAGTATAAGAAATATATGTCCCATACATGTCAAACCTCTATCTCTTACCATCTCTGAGATCTCTTCGTTCATACGGACGGACGGACGGACGGACAGACGGACATGGCTATATCGACTCGGCTGTTGATGCTGATCAAGAATATATATACTTTATAGGGTCGGAAACGATTCCTTCTCCCTGTTACATACTTTTGCACAAACTTAATATACTCTATGTACCTTCGGTACAGAGTATAAAAAGGCTGGACCTCACAAAAGTGGTAATTTTGTTGGCCTGTGTTATTGTTTATTTAGGTATGGTGCACGTGTTGTCGTGCTTATGAGGAATAGTGTGACCAGAACTGCCACAGTACTCCCCCTTCAGAGACCATGTGGGATCGAATGATTTTAAAAATTTGTGGAATATCTGGGATGAATGTTCGGTGGTGATCATCTACAGGACTGAACAAGTCCCAATGTTGCGTATACTTCTCGCTGTGATGTTGGTCTCGTAGTTGAATCGACGAACTGTTTCCGATGAGTGTAGAAACTGTTAAATCCGTAGTACTGAGCATGTGTACCGATTACAGATTCGCGTAGTTGCGTCAATGCTAACCATGCGTTGGGGCCATTGCTTCGAGTGGGCGTCGACTAGCAAGTTTGCCCAAGCAGGGTTGAGGTTGCAGAGTCAATAGTTCTGGGTAATGTACCCCGAGTAGAAACTTTCGTTTGCCAAGCGTTGTGGACTTTGTTAGCCACTCGTTGTGGACTTCGTGTGCCACTCGTTCGATAACTTGTAGCTACCTCAGGCTGGCATCAATTTCACACCGTTGTGAAATACATACATACATATGTACATCTTTTATTGTATGTGTTTATTTGTTTATTTGTAGAATAATAGTAAACAATTTTCTGTCAACATTAAAAGATAACATAGTATTTCAGCTGCTTCACCATCCAAATAGGAGAGTTTTTTATTAATATGCCCCGACTCACATCAAGTGGATGGAGAAGACAGGTTCAAGAGCGTGGAGAGGATAAAAACATGCAGTGCTAAATTCGTCCTACACATGCTCAGTGCGAGAGGTTGATACGACCGCGTAACTCTTGTTGGAACAGCAAATTGGAGCAGGCTGAGAAGGTAGCACGAATCAATATCGCCATTGATCAGCTTATGTACGAATATGACGCCATGACAAATCCTCCGATTCTTCAACTTTGGCAGATTATCCGTAGCCTGTCAGTATAAGGTGGCTCCCAATTTAATTTAGCAATATTCAAGGATCGGACGAACAAGAGAGGTAAACAGAAGTTTGGTGATGTATGGATCATCGAATTCCTTTGACCAGCGTTTAATAAAAGCCAAAACGCCCTTAGATTTATTTACTCTAATGCCTCATAGTCATTAAAGCAAAGTTTATGGTCGATTAAAACACCTAGGTCAGCCATAGTTTGGATGCGTTCAAGATTGTTGTGCCCAATAGAGTAAGTACACAAGTGAGGTCTATTGCGGTAATATGTCATGTACTTGAACTTTGAATGATTTAAGTACAGCAAATTGTTTTGGCACCAAGATTGAAGGCTGACAAGATCATTCTGCAACAGTTTATGTGAGTCAGTTCCATTGAAGGATAAAGAAATTTTTACATCATCCGCATACATCAAAACGTGTGATGAGATAATTACCTGGGGGAGGTCATTTATAAACAGACCAAAAAGCAATGGGCCAAGATGACTCCCCTGAGGGACACCAAAAGACATTCACTACTTTTGATGGAGTTATGGAGTCGCTGAGTCAGATTCGACATATACATAGAGATCCATTTGAGCAGTAATGCAGGGAAACCCATTACTGAAAGCTTATGCAAGAGAAGAAGATGATTTACAGAATCAAACGCTTTGCTAAAGTCAGTAGAAACAACGACAGTTTGCTGCTTTTATAGAAAACCACGCCGGATGATAGGTAAACCCAAGGAGATTGGTTGAAGTAGAACGGCGCTTCATGAAGCCATGTTGAGTCGTAGAAATTATGGAGCTGCAATAGTGTTGCAACTGAGTAGTTATAAGTTTCTCAAATAGCTTAGGGATCGCACATAATTTTGCAATGCCACGATAATTCTCGATGTTAGACTTACTCCCTTTTTTGTGGAGGGGTATAACGAAAGATTCCTTCCATATAGTGGGTAGAAACGAATTATTGAGAGACATTTGAAATGGACTCGCCAAAGGCTTACATAAATCACTAGCGCAAAACTTTAAGACACAACCAGGAATGTTGTGTGGCCGTGTAGAGTGCGTTTAAATGTGTGTAAGCGTTGCCGGCTTCATTTTCAAACAAGGAGCTCGCCTTATAAGTTTCATTTTCGGGGCGCAAGCGAAGTTGCCAGTTGTTCAGCAAATCGAAAATCGCCACGTTTGTTTTCGTTAAAAAAAAAAAAAACTTGACTGCTGCTGGGCGTGTGCGTGTGTGTGTGAGTCTGTGGCCGTAATGTTTTTCGCATCAGAGAATTTTTGCAGAGTTTAGCTTCTTTGTTGTTTTTTAATCGTGTTTGATTTAGCTACTTGGTTTAATAAGTGGAACTAACTTTATTGAATGCTAGCAATTGTTTGTTTGTTATTGTTTAGTTGTGCAGCGATGAGCTCGGTACTAAATGATGCAATGATCTTATACATTGATTTGGCGGTGACAAATTTTGAAACTTATTTGAACCGAATAGGTCGAATTGCTTGGGTTCATTTTTACGTAGATTTTAAAATGTTTGGGTTATTAGCAACAAAAAAACTGCGTCAACGACGCTTTAGCTAAGGCTAGAGTATTAAATGTTCACCGAGAGTAAAGCAGTCATTAAAAGTTTCCTGTTCATTTCACGATTTAAGGCCTGTTTTCAGATCAACTAAAAGTAATCATCGTAACAATACTTCAAATGAAAAGAACAACTTTTAGCCTAAAAGTTAATCTGAGTCAAGTCTGACTGAAAAAAAGCTAGTGGAATAGGGCTTGATAGTTGTAAAATTAAAGAAGTTTATTGAAACTGCAGACAATAGAAGTGAACATTCTCAATTTGGTTGCTTTACCTTTTGAAGTCTCTGTGATCTAGGTTTTTGCACAGACAGACTTCTTGACGTTCAGTTTTAGATCAACTAGGCTGATGATAATAATCATGATTTTCTATCCTTTTGGCGGTCGGAAATGCTTCCTTTTACCTGTTACATACAATCATGCACTCTTTTTACTCTACGAGGCATAAATAGTTCTGAGATTCGAACATCGCACAGTTATAATTGAGTTGTTTTTTCTACTGACTATGGGAACTGTAACAAATGATATGTTGTAAATATCTTTGAAATTTAATTGAAAATTTTAAAAACCTTTTCAAACAATTGAAGAAAATTGCTGGCAAAATTGAATATTTGCACCACTTTAACTAGCATGTTGCATAAATTATTGACAATTGGAAAATAGCAGTTGTCCCTTTGAGCAAAAATGTCGCCCCTTTTTTGCGTAATTGTTGTGCCAAATTGGTTTTCAATCGACGTCCTCCTCCTTGCCGATTGTTTGTTCAATTATTTATTCAAAGGCTAGTAAATTGTTGAAATTGAATTCGTTTTTAAGCGAAGGCAAAGAATATTTCAGGATAATGCTACTCTCAGCATATCTGGGCAATTCCAATTATGCATTTCTCAACATTCATTCATACGAATATACACACACATTACTCAATATGAAGGCCTCAGCTTATCCCCTTCAACTTATTGTTTTACTGCAGGCAAAGAAAACAACAAACTGAATGTTGAAATGAATTAAAAACATGCGCCATCTGCAATTTGTTACGACAATGAGAACGAGTTGAAGAAGGGAGGGGCGGCTGCAGGAGGAGTCGCAATGCAATTGCATTTTCTCGCCATTCGCCATATTTTTTGGATTTCACTTGATCCTCTTTTTTTTGCCTTTTTCTTAGCTTAAGAGAAGCAGAGCAGGAGCAAAAACAACTACAACAAAAAAACTGCAATAATGTTGGATTACGTGTGGAAATTACTTAAAAAGATTTTCAATTGTTCTCCGGGTGGGGCAACGGCTGCTGTTTATTTTCGGCAGCAGTCAGAAAACTTGCCCAAAAGTGTCCCTGTGCCCAGAGCCGAAAGTCCCTACTGCAGAAATAATGAACTTTTGTTGCGACAACTATAAATTTATGGCCCTGGAACGAACCAGCTGGCCAGTGGAGAGCCTGATGCTGCCAGGCTCTTGTGGTCTGGGAAAACATAGTTTTGGGAAAGTATTTTATGGCTTGGGATAGGTCACAAGAATTTTTGTTCAGTGTGAGAGAGAAAGAGGGGTCAGAGTCAAAGATCTCTAAAATATTTGGGCGAAAATAAAACTAATAACTTGTGTGACTTGACTTTATAGTTTCGTATAGTAGAAACAACTTAACTGAAGATTAATAACGTAAGCAGAGTTGTGTTGTTGTAGCTTAATAATATTTTGCATGTGTATGCCTCAGTTTGTCATATACGAGTCTTAGTTGCGTTATGGTTACTCTTGTGTGGAGTATACAAGCAAGCTTGCTCACTAATTCCGAACGACTATTATACAACTTACCTATTGAAAGCACATCGATTAGTCTAAGATCTTAACAAGAAGTGAACCGGTCCTTATGAAATTTTCATTATATATTCATGTCGATCAGAAAAGGTAACCAGGCTTTTTTCCAAGTCTGTGAACCGGTTCTAAAAATTAGTCTGCAAGTGATACTCACAGTATTAGACATTCTACTGGTTCAGAATCTTATTCGAACCGGTTTAAAAGCGGCTCAGGAGCCATGTCTCAGAAATTATTTGAACTGGAACTTTGGTTTGTAGGTTGGTAAAAAAAAAAAAATTTATTTTACACACCATTGTCACAAGGTGATGCTCAGATTTAATTGAAAAAAAAATATCTACATTAAGAAAAAAAAATAGAGGAAAGCTAACTTCGGCTCGACCGAAGTTTATATACCCTTGTAGCTTGTATGATTTTTATAAAATAGTAGCCTGATTCCACTGACACAAATATGTACATTCGGCCAAATGTACACAATTTTGACAAGGCCACCTATATACATTTTCTACACCTAATTTCTATGGCAGCTGTACTATATAGTTGTCCTATCAAACTTGGTGGAATTATGTGATAGCATAGAAAACATGTAAATACAAGGTTCGGGGACGTTTGCGTTGAAGACATAAAAGTTTTTCTCACTTAAACAACGTTTTCGACCGATGGTTCCTATGGCAGCTATATGCTATAGTCATCCGATCTGGCCGGTTTCGACAAATGTGCGGCGTGTTTGTACCATAAGACTTCGTGCAAAGTTTGGTTAAGATAGCTTTAAAAATTACGGAGGAGATAGCATAGAAACAGACGGTCGGACAGACGGACAGTCGGACGGACAGACGGACATGGCTATATCAACTCGTCTCGTCATGCTGATCAAGAATATATATACTTTGTGTGGTCGGAGATGCTTCCTTCTATGCGTTACAAACATCTGGACAATTTTAATGTACCCTCTACAAGGGTATAACTAGAATGAATATTTTGAGAGCGAACGCTCTTGAAAACAAAATTAGTCGTTCTTGAATTTTCAAGAATTTTGCTCTTGGAATCGATATAAATTCGTTCCAAACGTTCTAAACTTGGTTTTTTTATTGACAAGGGGAATGAGGGCAACTTAACTTTGAGAGAATAGCGTTGGACTTTCTCTTGCAGAGAGAGAGAGCGTATGCGCAGTTTGTCGTTGTCCGATGCGTACGAAAGTCAACAGCGTATATTTATAAGTTTTTTTTAATTTATAATTTCGTCGCGTCTTTAAGCTTATGGAAGATAGTCGAGTGCGCTAAGCTGCCCGTCGGTTGTGTGTGTTTCATTCCCTCGAAAGAATCGAATATCGAGGTCAAGTGCCAGAAAAGTCAGTAAAAAACAAGAAAGAAAGTCGGTCAAGCCCGACTATAACATACTCTGCACCCTTAATGTCGCAGCTCGCATTTGGTCACGAGTCAAACGGCCAGTTAACACACAACGCACAACGCAGTGCGCTCTCTAAGTCTCTATCTCTCTCTCTCTCTCTCTCTCTCTCACTAAGATTGCTTCTGGGGGGTGTTAACTGTCCGTTTTTTGCTCATAACTTGTGTATCGTTCATCCGATCTTTATCATTCGGGGGCGGGAGGGTGCGTATCAAAAATTGAAAATAAACTTGATCTGCCTGCAAGTATAAGAAATATATGTCCCATACATGTCAACCCTCTATCTCTTACCATCTCTGAGATCTCTTCGTTCATACGGACGGACGGACAGACAGACAGACGGACCTGGCTATATCGACTCGGCTGTTGATGTTGATGAAAAATATATACTTTTACATACTTTTGCACAAACTTAATATACTTTATGTACCTTCGGTACAGAAACCACGTTTTTTGAACTGGCGGCCATGATATCTCCAGTTACACTAAACCGATTTTGATGAAACTTAGTGAAATCGACGCAGAATTGTCACCGTTCTGGTCTGACTGTCAATCATAAATTTTAAAATATTTTACTATTTTTTTTACACTAAACTACAAAAAAAGGGCCCAAAATCGAATTTTCATTTTTCAATAGCCGCCATTTTGTCAAACAAAATCACATAATATTGTCGAGGGTCAGACCAGAATGACATTTATACTGATTATAACCCCGTTTTTTACTTTTCATTTCAGACAACCTGGAGACGACTTCTTCCTAAAAGTGCGACTTCTAAGTATAAAAAATAAATATAGTTTTTTTTCCAGTTCGATTGGAAAAGACAAAATATCTAAACGTCGGTGAAGCCCGACTATAATATAATCTCTAACCCCTCAAAAATTGTATATATCTGATATATTTTAGTTACACAAAATGTGGCAAAGAATCCACAAAGTGCGGACAGACAGACGGACATGGCTATATCGACTCGGCTGTTGATGCTGATCAAGAACAAAATAGGGTCGGAAATAATTCCTTCTTTCAGTTACACATTTTTGCACAAATTTAATATACTCCGTGTACCTTTGGTACAGAGTATAAAAAGCCAACAAATTAATATTTAATGCACAAGTAAACCCAGAAAACGGAAGAGCCACTCATACTCACTCATCCATTCATTCATTCACTCACTGACTCATTCACTTCATTCATTTTGCCGCCTTGGTAATTACGCTTAACTATCCTCATTGTCGGGAGCAGAAGAGCTGTCTGGTGGCTGACTGACTCCTTGGTAGCTGTGAATTAAACATGCGACAACCCCCACCCCAAAAAGCTCATCCTCAAGGCAAAGGCTAGTGGGCAAAGAAAAGAACAGTATAAGGCTCCTGAGAGGCAGGAGCTGCCTAGACGAAGACACGTTGAAAACAATGAACCCATGAGACAACCAAATGACACTTAATTTTTCAAAATAGACGACAAGGCGGATGAGACCAACACCTGTTCGTTGGTGCGAAGCTAGAGATGGCAGCGTGAGTGCAAGAAACGATGTATATATTAAGCGTGTTTATGAGTGGAAAGTCTGCATAAAGTAGGCCAAGTAGGCACTATTTCGCAAAAAAATTGATAAGCCTTTAGTTCATGACAGGATTTTTGGATTGAGTACAAGAAAAAGTCGAGATTTATTTAACAATTTTAGAGTCACATATCGAAACACTTTATTTGACTTATTTGAAGCAGAGATAGTTGATAGCCTAAGTCTGGATTTTCATTCATTTGATACAAAGATCTTTTCATTAAGGCTGGCAGATTAGCATACGATTTACCACTTAAATTTTGAAAGTCTCAATACAAATCGTTCGCTTTGATGTCGAAAAAAATGTATTTATATTTCCTGATTTTCGAAACACGCTTCATATGACTCCACTCTTCCATCTCTAATTCCGCCATTTGGTGTTTCTTTTCCCCCTCTACTTTACTTCCATCACCCTCCGTAATTTGTCGCCCAAGTAATTAGTAAGATTTAAATTGCTTCTCGCTACTTTCCTGCCATCTCTTTTCACCTTCCCACGCACCCACACCCATACACACACTCACACCCACTTAAGAACAACTTAGACTTCTATCAAATGCATTAAGTGCTTGTCGTTCCTAACTTTTGTCTAAGCGTTTCAATTAATTTTCATAGTCGCGACTTTTTCTCACTTATTCCTTTTGCCTAGGCCCTGTAATTAGTTGCATTCTCTGGCCCCGTCTTCCATTGCGGAAAAACAGAAATTCGCTTTCAGCCAACAATATTTGTCGTGGGCGGGGCCCTGCCGCGTAATGCGAGACAAACGCGTTAAATTAGCACAAATTGGATTTTAATTATAAAAAATGTAATTCCGTTCAGAAAGCCAGGCAAAAAGAAAATCCGAAATTTTTCGGAAAGCTTGTCGACGACACAAATGTTTCTTTAATTGTGACTCGAGTTGTTGTGGTGGTTGTACTTGTAATTGTTGTTGTCACTCACCTGAAAAGACAAGACAAAAGAGAAAATTAATAGGAGAATAAGTAGCAGGTGTGTTTAAGGATACCTTTTGTAATATGGACTTAAATTAGCAGAGAGCAGCGCTTAAAGCAAGATTAATTATTTACGATTTCGCTTATCGGGATATGATGCAGTCAAAAATTTAATAATAGCTTTTTTTGATATCGATAAAAAGCCTTTCAATATACAATTGCAGCTGATAGATTCAAAAGATCGTACCATTTCCTTGAACTCAAATTGGCTATCATGATACCACTTATTATTTATATTTGATCAGGGAGCAAGATGTTCTGCTGAACATGACCATTCTATTTAGTCGCGATTCCTCCCTAATGCCTATTGAATCTCTAAAATCCTTAGGATCTTTACTAGTGCTTACCATACTCTTAAACATATCGGAATCGATTGTGTCAAAAATCGAAAAATCGATATCTGAAATATAGTATAAGCAAAATTTCGTCTTAACCCATAAAAAAGGACTAAAAGAACGTTTCTACAATAATAACACAAAGCAACAAGGTCCAGTATATTAAAGGATAGGTAGCAGAGATTTAAATCGAATCGAATAACGGTTCGGGTTACTGTTACTGTTGTGGCCGATCGTTTTTTCGGTTACGGTTATATTTCGGTTGTGGGATATGGGTTACGGCTATTAAACTTATTCTTTTTCGGTTACGGTTACGGTTATTTGTGTCAAAATATCACTTTGACAAATGATGCAGACAAAAGTGCCCCGATTCTCATTTATTCAGTAAAAGAAATGCGTTTTCAAAACTGCATTAACGACTAACTGAACTGCACTACCCCTAATCTAGATGATTCATTTCAGCCAATCAAATAACTTATTTTTAAAAGAATTAATGATATGTTGTGCCGCCACGGTACACTCGTACACTCTGTTGGGTAAGGAGTCATTCAAATTCTTGAGGTAATCAGGTGAAATAGCCTCCCAGGCACTGTTTATTCCTTGAATAAGTTTCGATTCAGTTGGGTATTGCATTCCACACTCGTATACCTTTCGTGCCAGCCATCCCCAAACGTTTTCTATAATGTTAAGGTCAAGTAAGTATTCACTCGGCAGAAATCGAGCCGTTGCGTCTTTCGAAGTTGGTTAAAAGGGTTAGACGTTATAAATGTTCAAAGCTAGAAATGATTCTTTGCACTGACCGAATGCTCGCTTTAACACTGCTTTTACTTACATTTTGGCTGCAGAGTCGTGTGAATTTCAAAATAATTGGCTTGTCCGCTGCTCTTATCACAGAAGACCCTTCATGTTTATTCTCATTACGTAAGACAAAGGAAATTACTTTACGACTGCGGTTAATTTTGTTGTTGATATTTTGGCTGTTTTTAAGCCTTTGTTTTGGCCATTTCGGGATCACTTAATGCTTTTCTTTTTCCATATTTGATTAATTGAATTGAAAATTGGTTAAAAAACGAATAATAATTTTATTTATTCCAAATGACTGCTTACACATCGAAATTAATACTAAAGCAAAAGGGTGCTAAATTACTGTCGCCAAAATACCATTTCTAACTTACTTAAAGAAAATTACAAATCAAAATAACGATATCCTTGCTCCACCGGAAACTATTTGTAGAAAAAGAGTAAATGAAGAAGAATGAAAGAAAAAAACCTTGAGCACGAAATACATAAGCATGTTTAAGGCTTTCTTTTCAATTCACATTCAGACGAAAAGTGTAACTTGAAAAAGGCCATCGCGCAAACAACAACCATATGCGTGAACACTTACGTTTTCATACAAACAAATTGGCATTGTAATAACAAATAAAAGGAAAGATGAGTAAGGTAAAGATTTTAGTTAGCTGCGTTTTTACTATCTCGTTAACTCTCTTTCCTTTGTGCCAATTAGCAACAGTGCGGCGCAAAATAAACAAGCAGCCAATTTTAGTGAATAAATACATCAAATAAATGTTATCATCATATATTTGTTTCTGTTTCGGTACTGTTAACCATTTAAGTGAGTAAAGGTTCCAGCGTTACGGTTTTAAGAATCATTTCTTTTTCGTTTACGGTTACGGTTTCGCTTTAAAAATTGTAAAGTGTTTAGCGGTTAAAGGTTACGGTTTTAATCTCTGCTTGGTAGTGATTCTAGATTTTCGTGTGCTGAACACGAACCTGTTTTCAGGAAAAAAGCCTTGTTTGACCCTTTTTAGGCGCGTTTTGTGGGGAACCTATACTTTTGTTTTGACTCTCTTTGTTATTATCGTAAAGTACTTTTTCTTAACTTAAAAAAAAAAACTATCCCAAATAATTTTACGATTATTTTTTAGCGAAGATATACCACTTTGAATACATATGCTCGATAATAATATAACAAAATTGTCTACTGCCCAAAGGTATGCCTTTGCAACAGGCTAGAAATTTGTAAAGAATTTCAATTAAAACATCCAATCCATTGCAACAACAATGGACAACATCCATTGCATACTTTGGGGCAGCAACAATACGTAGGATTTTTGTGAGTTCGTATATTCGTATATTCGTAATTTCTAAAAATGGTCTACCTTCAATGAAAAAAAATCGTAAAAGTGTTTGGGATAGTTTATTTCAAAGTTAAGGAGCCAAACCAAAAGTATAGGTTCTCCACAAAACGTATATAAAAAGAGTCAAAATACATAGGTATTTTTATTAAACAATTTAAAAAAAAAATAAAGCTCAAATTTTAGACATTTTTAGCAGGCTCTAGGTCAATAAGTTATGATTTTCATTATAACGTTTCTTAAACAAGACACGCACAACACCACAAAGGAGACTGGTTGATCGTATAGCTATTTCATAAACTTCCATCAGTTCAATCATCAGCGAACTTTTGCCCAACTTCACTGAGTTGGCAGAGGCTACCTCGTGTCAGAACAGCTAAGACCGCTAGGGAATCCCAAGTCAGAATTGTAGCAAAAATAATGGGCACACGAAATTCATCTAGAATCACCACCAACCCTTCCATATACCCGAATTCAGCACTCTTACTTTTTTATCTTTATACACTAGAAAAGTGTATTATATTTGTGCCCAGAAGCTTACAACGCATTAAAGGAATAATCTTGGACTTCGTAAAGTATATATATATTCTTGATTAGCAAGATGAGCTGAGGCAATTGAACTTTGTCCGTTCGACTGTCTGTTCAAGCTGTCTAGCTCAAATTTTGCAAAGAGTCTTCTTTTGCATGCACACTGGTAATATGTCGGAACCGCCCGAATCGGATGACTTATCTTGTAGCTGCCATAGGAAAGATCGGTCGAAAAATGGGGTTCAGTGAGAAAAAGTTTGTTGTTTTAAATATTAGCGTTCTTAAACTCGAACATTTTTTATATTGTAGGTTTTCAAACTGATCAGCAAAATTTGGTCGAAATCGCTATTAATTTAGCTTAGCCTTTTCTTTAAAATTATAAATCGTAATAGCAAACTGTATCGAACTGCACTCAGAAAATTATTTTTCTATATATTAGAAAATCGCACTAAAATCAAAATCGCCTTTAAATTTAAAAAAAATTATATTTTTAAGAAAAAATTTTCTGCATTTTAGAAAAGTTGACCTAAAAATGAATTTCTTAGAAAAAACTTTCTAAAATTTAGAAAAATATAACTTTTTTCTAAATTTTAGGGTAAGTAAAAAGTAAACTTGGCTCAAACATCACCTCCAGGAGGGCCAGGGCCAAGCTTCTCTCAATCTCTATCTATTGGCGTGTGTGCTTATAATTTTTCGCACAAGAGAAAGGGACCTACAGTTTACCCGCCGAATCCGAACGGCAATAGTTAGAAGAGAATTTTTGCTTTTTCATGGCTAGTTACTTCACAGCTGGCGCCAGTAGCTAGTGAAGGTGATCGGGTGTGTAGAAGCTTTTTTCTAAAGAAAGAAAAAACCCTTTTCTAATGGATGGGTCCGAGGCGGGATCGTCGAACCCACGACAACCCTCCCGCACCAGCAGCCACACATACTACTGGTGCGCCATGCCCGACCAAATTTTAGGGTGAATTTGCTTTATTGCCTTTTCTAATGTTTAGGGTAATTTCGCCTTTGATTTTAGAAAATATTTGTTACAAATGTAGGGTATTTTGCCCTAAAATTGAGAAAATAAACCCTAATTTTAAGAAAGTTTTTCTAAAAGAATATAAAAAGAAAAAAGAAAAAGTGCTGCTCCGGTGACTTGATCCTAGGCCTCGCCCAACTGCGTACTTTCTTAACTATAGTTTTGACACAGCGTATTGCTTAAGGCAAATAGCTGAGTGGGCTAAGGCGTCCGTCCGCGGTGTGAGAGGTACCGAGTTCTTCAAATCCCAGTAAAGTAAAAAAAAAACCAATGCGTTCCCGGTATGGGTTTTTTTTACTTCAGGTTTAAGCTTAGTTTTAGGGTTTGTGCTAAGTTTGCTGGGGTTCGGGGTCTGTGGTGTGCTTCCGGGATTGGCTTCGCTCGTCTGGATTCTTCGAGAAGGCTCGCTAATTGGTGGAAAGCTGCCTTTTCTATCGCTCGGCGTGCCTGGCCAACAGCGGGGTAACATTGTCCCTATCACCTAACAAAGATTAGTTCCGCTCGGCTAACTACCAAAAAGACGTTCTCAATAATAATTCTCAATTTAGCTCATTTAGGAGCGACTCCTACCTAAGTTAGGTAACTTGACGGTAGTTTCTTTCTGCCTCTTGGTCGAGACCGATTTGATTAATTCAACCAAAAATTATTTTGTGTTGAAAATTTTGTTCAAAGAAATTTTGAAGTCATATTTTTTTACTTTTCCAAGAGGAGAGTTTATATATTTCACCATAACTTCCGAACAGCATCCGAGTTTTAAAAGCTATATAATGATGGAAAGCTAAAATATAATCCTATACATTTGCTGCTTACACTTTGTAGATAAGTGAATATTACCTCTTCTTCAATTTATAGCTTTTTAATATTGATCATATGGTTATAAGCCAACTCTAAAGTGAACGGTGGCAAGTTTACCCAGGTGGAATATTTCACATGAGAACTAGAAGCCACAGACTTGTACAGAAAAGCCAGACTGTGCTATAAGCCAGACCTGACTGTGATAGATTTATCTTACTAATAAATGCAGCCGATCGATTCAATAGCAAGTGCACAAATGAGAATCCGATTCGACGATATCAGATCATACAACAAAGTTTTTTACTTTGATATTTAACAAGTGAAGCGACACAGATAACCTGAACTGACAATATTAATGTACACATTGTACATTTTTCGGATATATTGTCAAAAAATATTGTCTAACAAAAATAACAATATATTGATTGATTTATCGATACGACATTTCTCACGATTGTGAAAAGGTACTTCCGGTTAAGCTGCTTCTGGTTATTGTACTTCTAATATATTGGAAATTCCAAGCAAAAAAATATATATTTTCTGAGTTGATGTCTCCGAATTGGATGATAGTTGGCCAAAAGGGAGCTTATTAAGAGAAAAACTAAACCCCAAAATTTGAGCTTTTTTGGAGCTCATTTGGGGAAGTTATACGCTTAAAAGGGTAAAATTGTGAATTTTTAAAATTTTAAATAACTCGAGAACGGTTAAAGATAGAGTTTTGAATTTTTTTTCAAATGTTCAGGTATAAAAAGTCGTTTTAAAAACAATTTAGAAAACAACATTTTTCAAGCATTTATTTGATAAAAAAAGGATTTCAACAAAAAACTTATTCTAGCAACAAAAACCCATCCTTCAAAAATTTTCAAAGAAAACATTTGTAAAAGTCGCATCTCTTCCAAACATTTTGAGTGGCAGAACATGTCGGTAGCTTAAAAATTGAGGAAGTAATAGCAATTTTTGTCATGTAATCTCAAAAATATCAGTATGCTTTTTATTCTATGCTAAAACTCAACGCTATTTCCGATTTTTTAAAGTGTGTTACAAATCAGACACCGTATTTCTCTTAAAAAATATTAAAGTTGTCCTCAAAAGTCGACCACTTTTTCCCTTTAGCTTCCAAACTCATTAAAATTCAGCACACAGTAAGTCAAACTAAACCAGAGCCAAACCAAACCGCCAATTAAAACCACTTCGTTTCACAACAGATTTTGGATATGCTTTTATTGCATTTCTTTTTTCTAACCATCCCCGTCCCCGTGCAGCCAGCTGCAAAACCATAACCAAATTTATTTAAAAACTTGAAACTAAAACGGGAAATTTTTTTTTTTGCCAAATGCTGCCAATTTCTGTCCAAACCAGAAAAAAAGAAAACCAAACCTTTTCCAAAAGAATTTCAAACAATGAAGCTCAGTTTTGGTCAAAGGCAAATACCACTGATTGTGACAATCAGCGTGGCTATAAAATTGGCGCTCCCACAATGGGAGGATTTCCAAGGATTGAGGCTAAATGTTGGCAACAGCTGGCAGTAACAAAAATGACAAAAAAAATAGAAGAAAAATCAAACTCCGCCAGCTTTAAAACTTTTGAACAATTTCCATGCGAACGCCGAAGCGACGAAAGAATTTTAAAATTCCAACATGTCAGCAAACGGATGCGAGGGGCGTTCCAACAAAATGACAGCCTTGTGACACGCACAGACCAACTGTCACACCCGCTGCGAGTGTGTGTGTGTGGGTGTGCGGGTGTGTTTGGCTAACCCTTGCAAAAATCTTTTGCCAAAGCAAAATTTATAAAATTGTCAGGACATGGAAAGGCAATGAAAACGCAACGATGATGACTTTCTTGGCATCGTCTTTGCCTTCTCTCACTCCCGCAACAACTCTGCTTTGTCCGTTTGTAACATTATCTAAGCTAACAAATTGTCAACACGTACAAATGCGTTCACTCAAACGTAAACGGGGTAATAACCATTTTTCGTAATAATTTTATGTCACAACAAATCTAGGTTACACCATAAGCGGTTCAGTTTTTACCTACATTCCAAAGAAGTGTGTGCTTTTTTTGCAGTGCTCGGCAGATGAAGGAATATGGGAAATGGTATGGTAGTTTTGAGCAAAGGAAGGCAATGGTAATGTGACCCCCAGATGACACCTTAAGAAATATGTATTAGAGGTAAAGGACTTAGGGTTGTCAACTGTATATGTGAGGGGTAGAAATAAATGTAACTTGATATGCCAGAGTTGCCATGGCTTGAATGGATAAGTGTTTCTTTTTTAAGCAAAACCAATATGTGAAAGGTATTCTGCAGGAATGCAAGCCACTTGGGTATTAGGCTTGATACGGTTCAGTGGTTTACAAAGGTTTCAAAGCATAAGTTCTTTTCATAACATGGTTTTTGTACATATTATCAGGGTTGTTCTGGGGAACCTAGGTGGCGACCTATCAATCAATAGCGATTGATAAAGGAAAGGAATGTTTAGAAAAATTTGATAAATGAAAAGTTTCAGTTTATAGCAGACTTTACAATGAACAAAACGGTAAACATATCTCAACAATGGCGGGTTAAAACCCTTTAGTTGAAACTGGTATATTAAGTAGTCACGAGATAGGCAATTAAGACGGCTCTACATTCTTTTTAATAACAAATAAAGTCTTAAAAATTTCTGGAAATGGAGCTAGTGTTTGCACTACCTTGTATCCATTGTATTATGAAAATAAACTAATAACGACTCCGACACGGTGTGTTGGACTTTTATTTTGCCCGTACGGCCAGTTATGCCACGATTCTAATCCATGTTTTCGGCAACTCTGATGTTTTTCCTTAAAATTCTTTGCAAGATCCGGCCAAAACACACTAGACACATTCAAGCACTCTTTCATGTAAATATGTGCATATATGATGCCTTCAGTAAAACAATCACTTGTTTTAAGTCAACAGGTGCAAATGGCCTGCCAAATCAACACCTTATGACCAAATGTTTCCATGTGAATTGTCAACATAGACTCGTCAACAGTACTGCCTCTCTCTTTAAAGTAAAATGGCGGGAAATGGGTCCAAATTCACATATATTTCGTCGTTCATCACAATGCAAACGACTGCATCATTCCACAGCTGATCATGAAGCTTTCGAGCTCTGTGCTTTCCAACTTCTACTTGTTGCTGACTTTTTGTTGAAGCTTTTAGTTTTTTGTATGTCTTTAGGTTATTACTTTGCTTCACTCTTTGTTTAATTTTTTTTTTGCCAAATCTCGAACCGACATCGTTTTGTTTTTGTTAATTGAGTTTAACACTGATTGTTCTAGTTTTGGATTATGTGCACCCTTTTTCTGCCGGTTTTTGGCAAGTCTTTTAGTAAACATGTCTCCCCGAACTTAATTATAATATTTTTTACGCTATTTGTACTAACTTTAAAGCGTTTAGCTAATTTTCTGTACCAAATTCTATTTCCAGTACAGAAACTGTGTACAATTTTTTTGCGTACTTTCTCTTCGATTCGAGTCATCGTAAAAACTAAGGTTTCTAAGAGCACATTGCATGGCAAGCAAAGATTTTGTAAGCCTACATATAAGAAACATATATGGGTTTTAGTGAGCTGTTTTTGATTTTAGTCAAAGTGTTTGCTTTTTAAGCCCGGCCAAAGGTCAATAGTCAGTTATAATTCAATACAATCAACAGCCAACAATCAACAATACAGATATTACATTCATACATACCAAATTTATTGTGATTAATGCCCTATAATAAGGAATGATTCAGAATTATATTTATTTTATATTTGGCTTAACACAAGATTATATTGTAAACCTATTAATGATCCGCCAATCTGGATGAATTTACAGTGTGGATTATGTATGACGCTGCCATAACTGGCTATCAATGTTTGCGTTCTAATAGAGCATTTTATAAGGAAGTAAAGTTTGCATGATAAATTTTATGTGTATAAACGTAGTAAGAGATAACTCACAGCATTTTGGATAACAATGGTAAGTCAGGACGACGCTGATTCGGAATTGTCCCCAAATCACTCATCAGAAGAGTGGTTGCTGTCACACTTCACCCACTTGCAAATTGGCCTATATGTAGTCCCCAAATACGGCGAATTGAGAGATCCACTGATCTAAAAACCAGCCTAAAATTCATTTGTGGAATTATAGCCTAAAATTATGCTACGGGTTAGAAGGTGTTCCAATTTTTGTTGTGAGCTACTTACTGTTTTCATCTTTGGCTGTTTTTGTTAGGTTCTAAACATCGTTTTGTTCGTAAGCAGGTACGTAGCTCACAACAAAAGCAGATGCCT
>JBAMBO010002344.1:0-23800 GCA_037044535.1 Lordiphosa magnipectinata | reverse complement strand
CTTAGCGACGATAAGTCCGATTGTATATTTAACTGTTAACTCACTGTTAAGTCGAGGTTAAGTCACTGACAAGTCACAGTCAAGTCACAGTCAAGTCACAGTCAAGTCACAGTCAAGTCACAGTCAAGTCACAGTCAAGTCACAGTCAAGTCACAGTCAAGTCACAGTCAAGTCACAGTCAAGTCACAGTCAAGTCACAGTCAAGTCGCAGTCAAGTCACAATCAAGTCACAGTCAAGTCACAGTCAAGTCACAGTCAAGTCACAGTCAAGTCACAGTCAAGTCACAGTCAAGTCACAGTCAAGTCACAGTCAAGTCACAGTCAAGTCACAGTCAAGTCACAGTCAAGTCACAGTCAAGTCACAGTCAAGTCACAGTCAAGTCACAGTCAAGTCACAGTCAAGTCACAGTCAAGTCACAGTCAAGTCACAGTCAAGTCACAGTCAAGTCACAGTCAAGTCACAGTCAAGTCACAGTCAAGTCACAGTCAAGTCACAGTCAAGTCACAGTCAAGTCACAGTCAAGTCACAGTCAAGTCACAGTCAAGTCACAGTCAAGTCACAGTCAAGTCACAGTCAAGTCACAGTCAAGTCACAGTCAAGTCACAGTCAAGTCACAGTCAAGTCACAGTCAAGACAAAGTCAAGTCAAAGTTAAGTCACTGTCAAGTCACAGTCAAGTCACTGTCAAGTCACTGTCAAGTCACTGTCAAGTCACTGTCAAGTCACTGTCAAGTCACTGTCAAGTCACTGTCAAGTCACTGTCAAGTCACTGTCAAGTCACTGTCAAGTCACTGTCAAGTCACTGTCAAGCTACTGTCAAGTCACTGTTAACTGACTGTTAACCCCTTTTCCCACCCTCCCAAACCACGCTCCTACACCACACACCCACAATCACATAGCCCACCTGCTGCTACGGCAAATGATAAAAGCGGTTGACTTTACATATACGAAATGCGAAGACAAGGCGTACTCAAAAGAATCTATCGCAAAGACAAAATATTTCTAGTTTTAGTCCCTCAGTCGCAGGTCCGTAAAAGAGCTTTGCTCTAAAAAGTTTCGGTTCAACAACAATCAAAGTTTTTATACCCTTGCAAAGGGTATTATAATTTTGCCCAGAAGTTTGCAACGCATAGAAATATTAATTTCCGACCCCATAAACTATATATATTCTTGATCAGGGGGACGAGCTGAGTTCATTGAGCTTTGTCCGTCCGTCTGTCTGTCCGTCTGTCTGTCCGTCTGTCTGTCCGTCTGTCTGTCCGTCTGTCTGTCCGTCTGTCTGTCCGTCTGTTTCTACGTAAACTAGTCGCTCAGTTTTAAAGCCATCGTGCTGAAATTTTGCACAGAGTCTTCTTTTTACTGCACGCTGCTAATATGTCGGAACCGACCGGATCGGATGACTATATCTTATAGCTGCCATAGGAACCATCGGTCAAAAAATGGGTCTTAGTGAGAAAAACTTTTTTGTTTTCAATGCCAGCGTCATAAAACTCGGCCATTATTAATAAAATATGCTTTCAAACAGATTTGCAAACTTTGATCAAAGTCGGATGACTATATCTTATAGCTGCCATAGGACCGATCGGTCGGAAAATGGGTCTTAGTGAAAAAAAATTTTTTTTTTTCCAAGTAAATCGTTCTTAAGGTCGGTGATTATTAATATTAAACGCTTTCAAACTAATTTGAAAAATTTGGTCGAAATCAGATGACTATATCTTCAGGCTGCCATAGGACTTATCGGTCGGAAAATGAGTCTTAGTGAGAAAAACTTTTTGTTTTCAGTTTTATCGTTCTTAAACTTGGCGATTGTTAATTTGATACGTTTTCAAAAAGATTCGCGAAATTTGGTCGAAATCAGATGTTCATCTGACGGAAAATGGATTTTAGTTACAAAAGATTTGGATTTTTATCTAAGCGTTCTTAAACTCTGTCATTTCAAAAACAGCATTTGCAAGGGTATAAAAACTTCGGCACAGACGAAGTTAGCTTGGTCTTCTCGTTTTATATAAATTTCATTATATTTTGGACGATCTAGATCGGTACATGTTTTAGTTGAGAAGTGGAAGTTAGAGACGTTGAAAAGGGCAACAAAGCGAAAGTCAAGCTGTTGAATGAAAAACAAGTCTCACATATTTATTAAACGACAGCAAAGTGAAGAGGTCGAATTATTGACAATAACTATTAATGGGGATCATTCGTCTATTGACTAATGTAACAAATAGCTTGGTAGCAATAAAATTAAGCAGAACAGTTCTGCACAATTTTAAACGATTTGGTGATATTGATCGAAAATAGACGAAATCATGAACCAAGGTTCGAAACAAGAAAAAGTTGTGTAAGCGGTCGGCAAAACCGATCGTTAGATTTTAAGTCGGATTAGAACCTTCTGCAGAATTTTAAAGGCTTTCAGCGTCGATTATAAAAAATATATATAGGGGAGGCATTTTCTTATCAGACGATGTCATTTGCCATAACCCAAACAAAAACTTGCTTGAAGATAAAGGCTCTTTATTATTTCTTTAGTAGCTTAACGCTAAAATAAAACACAAGAAAAAAAAATTAAATATATTGATGTAATCTAAGATTTTAAAGTTAATCCAGCAATTCCAATACGTATTTTAGTTCAATTGACTTGTGCTTGGATGGTACACACAAAAAGGAATCAAACGCAACAACATGTAGCAAAAACCCAAGCACACTTTAGGCTATGGGATATAACACATCGTCTGGCACTTTCTGGCAACCAGAATTTATTCATTTAGAATCTTAAAAGGTTGACCTTTCTTATTAAATAAGTCCGATTGAAGGAATTGAGGGGGATCATAACTATTACATTAGCTGAAATTATATCACATGAACAATGGCGCACAAAAAACTAAAGCTGAGAATCACAAGTCAGACTTGTAGCAAACATTCTGACAAACAGTAACAAACGCCAAGTCACAGAAGCTTTGTATATGTGTTTGTGCATGCCCGTAATCGGCCCTTCTGTTGCTAGTGGGGGAAATTCTCTTCGCGCAGTTAACACAGGCGCCAATTGCTTGAATTGGCCAAAACATTTAGTTTATTAAGAAATAAAGTTTGTACATTTCTTTTAAATACTCTGCTTAGGTTTCTTTAATATTGGGTTGATTTAATTTTAATTGTTTCAAATTTTACTTCAATTTCAAAATGCTCCCACAGTAAGCACCAATATACTTGATGCTCTCTCTTATGAAGCCATTCTTATAGAGTACGGTTGTTATGAAACAAAATCAAATATATATAAATATATATAAAAAGCTCAATCTTTTGTGATACAGAGACAACATTTATTTTTGGCCTATGCCAGAGACTACTCTGCATTGTACCATCTCTAGGTCGACATTTGTGCTCAGTTGGCAGAAAAAAAAGTCGAGCAAATAAACCATAGTTTAGAATATAATGAATACAGCTTAACTTGTCTGAAATGAGTTGGCAAGCAGTGGCTAAGCGAGCGCTTAACCTCTTCGCTCCTCAAACATTTTGCCGTTGCTTGCATTTTTTCTCTGTTCACGGTATATGCGTTTCGCATAATTTACCACCATTTGGTGCTTAAGCATCTTTTTTTTTTTGCACAGGATTTATGTTTTAATTTTCGCGGATTTTAGCGCATAATTAAAAACAAAACTGTAGCCACATACAAAGACGAGCGGAGGAGGCGGCAAGTGGGAGCTATTGAGAAATTTATGGACTGCAATGAGTTGCTTTTCACTAGGTTTAGCTAAAATCCAAAAATGGTTTTATTAATGTTTCGAAAGCAATACAAAATGGCAAAATGCAATAAAAAAAATATACATAAAATAAATAATATCAAAAGAATTACGACTCTGTCAAATATGTGAGTTGCAGCCTTGAAAATATGGCCGAAATGACCCCTTAAAATATTCGTCGGACAAAAACGTTATGTTCTTTTTAAGGACCGGCTTTCCAACACAAGGTTTTGACTTATCCAAAATTTCAAACTTAAGGCCTATACTCAGATGAGATAAAAATTTAGTTCCGCACGACAATTCACATAAATAGAAAAAATTTTAAGCAGTTTGAAATCTGATGTCTTTTGAATGGCAGTCCTATTTATATGAAATAAAGTGCCGAACTTAATTTTTATCTTGTTTGAGTATAGGCCTTACATAAGCAACATTTTCGCGACAATTTGTGGTAAACTTTTTGATTAGTAGCAATATGTTGAATGGTTCAGAATCAAGTCTTCGATCAACATTACTTTAATAAGCTTAAATCCTACTTCAGGGCTACCAAAAGTGGCTGATCTTCGAAATGAGAGGTTCTACCTTTACCTTCTATGTAAGGTTTGATCATAATTAAACTCTGTACCAAAGGTATACAGAGTATATTAAGTTTGTGCAAAAGTATGTAATAGGGAGAATGAATCATTTTCGACTTTAAAAAATTTACAAAATTCAAATTTCCAACTTAAGACTTATCTCGTCAAATGACGTGACAGACTCACAAACATATAATATTAACTTGCGAAATAGAGCAAGTATATGCACTACCTTTTATTCATTACTCATTCCTCCAAATAATAAGAATGGTTTATTTCCTCAACATATACATTTGTTTCACAGATAGACTTTCCACTGAAATCTCTTTCCGCCAGCCATTTGTTTAAATTTCGAAAATCATAATAGTCACAAAGGTCTTAGTCCGGAGATTATGATGAGTGCGGAACTCATTTCGCCCATTTGTAGCCCAACTCATAAAATTTGGATGTCATTCTCGCTAGGTGGTTTAATATTAACTAAATATGAATTTGGGAGAAATTGTTTGAATCTAATACTGCCTGAATGTTATTGCTTATATACATTTTAAGTGTCAATCTAGTTGTCCTGCCATAAATTTTAATACATTTTATCTCGATTAACCGGCTGTAACTTTGTCCATCCAGCTGAAAAAAATTTATATTACGCTTCAATGGCCTATTTCAACGCTTTTGGTTTTGCTGATGCTGCACCTATGATTTTTTTAGGACGCATCAATATGTATACTGTCGCATAAAACTCATAAATACAGATATTTTTGCTCGGTGTAACCTCCATAATTTTTTTGAAAGCCAAAAATACAGCAAAATGGATTTTCCGCGATATCTTGAAAACAAGAGCTGATGGACAAAAACCGAAACCAGTTTTGGAATCAGTGCATAAAACTGGAACAGATTTTAATACAAAAAAGGCTGGACCTCACAAAAGTGGTAATTTTGTTGGCCTGTGTTATTGATTATTTAGGTATGGTGCACGTGTTGTCGTGCTGCTGATACGTTATCACGAGGAATAGTGTGACCAGAACTGCCACAGTACTCCCCCTTCAGAGACCATGTGGGAACGAATGATTTTAAAAATTTGTGGAATATCTGGGATGAATGTCCGGTGGTGATCATCTACAGGATCTGAACAAGTCTCAATGTTGCGTATACTTCTCGCTGTAATGTTGGTCTCGTAGTTGAATCGACGAACTGTTTCCGATGAGAGTAGAAACTGTTAAAACCGTAGTACTGAGCATGTGTACCGATTACAGATTTGCGTAGTTGCGTCAATGCTAACCTTGCGTTGGGGCCATTGCTTCGAGAGGGCGTCGACAAGCAAGTTTGCCCAAACAGGTTTGAGGTTGCAGAGTCAATAGTACTGGGTAATGTACCCCAAGTAGAAACTTTTATTTGCCAAGCGTTGTGGACTTTGTTAGCCACTTGCTGTGGACTTTCGTTTGCCACTCGTTGTGGACTTCGTTTGCCACTTGCTGTGAACTTTCGTTTGCCACTCGCTGTGGACTTTGTGTTGAGTTCGAGAACTTGTAGCTACCTCAGGTTGGCATCAATTTCGCACCGTTTTGAAATACATACATACATATGTACATCTTTTATTGTATGTGTTTATTTGTTTATTTGTAGAATAATAGTAAACAGTTTTCTGTCAACATTAAAATGGTTACATAGTATTTAAACTGCTTCACCATCCAAATAGGGGAGTTTTTTATTGATATGCCCCGGCTCACATCAAGTGGATGGAGAAGACAGGTTCAAGAGCGTGGAGAGGATAAAAACAATATAATATTATTTGAATTAATATACTGAGAACATTCAGTTGACAACAAATGGTACAAGATATTATAATTCGCACATACAACGCGAAAAGGGTCATGCAGTGCGAAATTCGTCCTACACATGCTCAGGGAGAGGTTGATACGACCGCATAACTCTTTGTTGGAACAGCAAATTGGAGCAGGCTGAGAAGGTAGCACGAGTCAATATCGCCATTGATCAGCTTATGTACGAATATGACGCCATGACAAGTCCTCCGATTCTTCAACGTTGGCAGATTTATTAGCTGTAGCCTGTTGTCAGTATACGATGGTAGTAGGCGATGAGTCTCCCAATTTAGGCCGCGCAATGCAAAAAGAAGAAATTGTTTTTGAACATCTTTCTATAAGATCTTGATACTTATCATACTGAGAGGACCAAACGCAAGAGCAATATTCAAGGATCGGACGAACAAAGAGAGGTAACACAAAAGTTTGGTGATGTATGGATCATCGAATTCCTTTGACCAGCGTTTAATAAAAGCCAAAACGCCCTTAGATTTATTTACTATAATGCCGATCATAGGTCATTAAAGCAAAGTTTATGGTCGAATAAAACGCCTAGGTCAGTCATAGTTTGAATGCGTTCAAGATTGTTGTGCAAGGGCACTCTATAGGAAGAGTAAGTAAACAAGTGAGGTCTCTTGCGGTAAAATGTCAAGTACTTGCACTTTGAATGATTTAAGTACAGCAAATTGTTTTGGCACCAAGATTGAAGGCTGACAGGATCAGTCTGCAACAGATTATGTGAGGCAGTACTATTGAAGGGTAAATAAATTTTTACATCATCCGCATACATCAAAATGTGTGATGAGATAAACCTGGGGGAGGTAATTTATAAACCGACCAAAAAGCAATCGGCCAAGGTGAGTCCCCTGAGGGACACCAAAAAAGACATTCACTACTTTTGATGGAGTTGAATTAAATAAGACTCGCTGAGTCCGATGCGACAGATACATAGAGATCCATCTGAGCAGTAATTCAGAGAAACCTATTACTGAAAGCTTATGCAAGAGAAGAAAATGATTTATAGAATCAAATGCTTTGCTAAAGTCAGTAGAAACAACGACAGTTTGCTGCTTTTATAGTAGGTCACGCCGTATGATAGAGGTAAACTCAAGGAGATTGGTTGAAGTAGAACGCTTCATGAAGCCATGTTGAGTCGGAGAAATTATGGAGCTGTAATAGCGTTAGGGACTGCGCACATAATTTTGCAATGCCACGATAATTTTCGATGTTAGACTTACTCCCTTTTTTGTGGAGGGGTATAACGAAAGATTCCTTCCATATAGTGGGTAGAAACGAATTATTGAGAGACATTTGAAATGGAGTCGCCAAAGGCTTACATAAAGCACTAGCGCAAAACTTTAAGACACATCCAGGAATCTTGTCTGGCCGTGTAGAGTGCGTTTAAATGTGTGTATGCGTTGCCGGCTTCATTTTCAAACCAGGAGCTCTCCTTACTGTGGACGATCAGTTTCGTTTTAGGGGCGCTAGCGAAGTTGTCAGTTGTCCAGCAAATCGAAAATCGCCACGTTTGTTTTCGTTGAAAAAACATGGCTGCTGCTGGGCATGTGCGTGTGTGTGTGTGAGTCTGTGGCCGTAATGTTTTTCGCATCAGAGAATTTTTTCAGAATTTAGCTTCTTTGTTGTTTTTTAATCGTGTTTGATTTAGCTACTTGGTTTAATAAGCTAGCAATTATTGTTTAGTTGTACAGCGCGATGAGCTCGGTACTAATTGATGCAATGATCTTATACATTGTTTTGGCAGTGACAAATTTTAAAACTTATTTGAACCGAATAGGTCGAATGGCTTGGGTTCATTTTACGTAGATTTTAAAATGTTCACGCTCTAGCTAAGGCTAGAGTATTTAAAGTTCACTGAAAACAAAGCAGTCATTAAAAGTTTCCTGTTCATTTCACGATTTAACACCTGTTTTCAGATCAACTTACAGTTATCATCGTAACAATACTTCAAATTAAAAGAATAACTTTTAGCCTAAAAGTTAATCTGAGTCAAGCCTGACTGAAAAAAAGCTAGTAGAATCAGGCTTGATAATTGTAAAATTGTAGAAGTTTATTCAAACTGCAGACAATAGAAGTACGCATTCCCCATTTGGTTGCATTACCTTTTAAAGTCTCTGTGGTTCTCTTGATGTTCAGTTTTTGATCGACTCGGCTGATGATAATAATCATGATTTTCTATCCTTTATGCGGTTGTAGATACTTCCTTTTACCTGCTACATACATTCGTACACTCTTTTTTTACTCTACGAGGCATTAATAGTTTTGAGATTTGAACAACGCACAGTTATAATTGAGTTGTTTTTTCTACTTACTATGGGAACAGTAACAAATGATATGTTGTAAAAATTGTTGTAGTTTAATTGAAAATTTTAAAAACCTTTTCAAACAATTGAAGAAAATTGCTGGCAAAATTGAATATTTGCACCACTTTAACTAGCATGTTGCATAAATTATTGACAATTGGAAAATGGCAGTTGTCCCTTTGAGCAAAAATGTCGCCCCTTTTTTGCGTAATTGTTGTGCCAAATTGGTTTTCAATCGACGTCCTCCTCCTTGCCGATTGTTTGTTCAATTATTTATTCAAAGGCTAGTAAATTGTTGAAATTGAATTCGTTTTTAAGCGAAGGCAAAGAATATTTCAGGATAATGCTACTCTCAGCATATCTGGGCAATTCCAATTATGCATTTCTCAACATTCATTCATACGAATATACACACACATTACTCAATATGAAGGCCTCAGCTTATCCCCTTCAACTTATTGTTTTACTGCAGGCAAAGAAAACAACAAACTGAATGTTGAAATGAATTAAAAACATGCGCCATCTGCAATTTGTTACGACAATGAGAACGAGATGAAGGAGGGAGGGGCGGCTGCAGGAGGAGTCGCAATGCAATTGCATTTTCTCGCCATTCGCCATATTTTTTGGATTTCACTTGATCCTCTTTTTTTTGCCTTTTTCTTAGCTTAAGAGAAGCAGAGCAGGAGCAAAAACAACTACAACAAAAAAACTGCAATAATGTTGGATTACGTGTGGAAATTACTTAAAAAGATTTTCAATTGTTCTCCGGGTGGGGCAACGGCTGCTGTTTATTTTCGGCAGCAGTCAGAAAACTTGCCCAAAAGTGTCCCTGTGCCCAGAGCCGAAAGTCCCTACTGCAGAAATAATGAACTTTTGTTGCGACAACTATAAATTTATGGCCCTGGAACGAACCAGCTGGCCAGTGGAGAGCCTGATGCTGCCAGGCTCTTGTGGTCTGGGAAAACATAGTTTTGGGAAAGTATTTTATGGCTTGGGATAGGTCACAAGAATTTTTGTTCAGTGTGAGAGAGAAAGAGGGGTCAGAGTCAAAGATCTCTAAAATATTTGGGCGAAAATAAAACTAATAACTTGTGTGACTTGACTTTATTGTTTCGTATAGTAGAAACAACTTAACTGAAGATTAATAACGTAAGCAGAGTTGTGTTGTTGTAGCTTAATAATATTTTGCATGTGTCTGCCTCAGTTTGTCATATACGAGGTTACTCTTGTGTGGAGTATACAAGCAAGCTTACTCACTAATTCTTCTTACCTATTGAACGCACATCGATTAGTCTAAGATCTTAGCGAGAAGTGAACCGGTCCTTATGAAATTTTCATTATATATTCATGTCGATCAGAAAAGGTAAATTGGCTTTTTTCCAAGTCTGTGAACCGGTTCTAAAAGGGGTAAAGAGCGATGCAAAGACATATCCCAGAAATTGTGCAAGCTATAAACCTGGATCCAAATCAGCGGGCAAATGTGGCCCAAAGCGTAAAGATCCTAAAAATTAGTCTGCAAGTGATACTAAAAGTATTAGACATTCTACTGGTTCAGGATCTTATTCGAACCGGTTTAAAAGCGGCTCAAGCCATGTCTCAGAAATTATTTGAACTGGAACTTTGGTTTGTAGGTTGGTAGTACCGATTTATACCTTACTGGCTTAAGAGCTGTTCCGAATGAGTTTGAATCAGATGAAATGTAAAAAACGATTCCGTTTCATTCTTTCGAGATACCTAGGTCAAGTGCCAGAAAAGTCAGAACAAAAAAAAATATCTATGTGGCTATCACAAAATCAATCACAGTTTAAAACAAAGTTTGAAACAAAAAGCTGAAACTCTTGAGCTAGGAATGTCGGGATCAAAAATTCACTCTTGGATCCAAAATTTAGCTCAAGGATCAAGAATTTTCACTCTTACCGTACTTTTGAGAACGAATGCTCTTGACTCAAGAGTGAAATTCTCTCTTTTTTCTCTGAGTGTAGTGGTCTAACTTTTTTTTTTCCAAAAATAAGTGCTCCGGCTCGGGTTCGGGTTCAAGTGGTCCTTTATTTGAAGGGTTCGAATCATAGTTCATTTCGAAGAAGCCTTCAAACTCGAAGCAAAACGGCTCTTAGAGGTTTGTTTCCGTAGCAGTTTTCAACCTGGATTATTTCTTCAGAAATAAATCTTCATTCGAATCGGATATGCACAGTTGATTTGAATGGGTGGAAAAAAAGTCAAGCAAAAACGAAATGTACGAAAAGTTCTAAGAACACTTCACCAAGAATCCATGGGTCTAAAATGAATTCCTAGCAGGCGCAAATCGACCCCATATTTTGTCCTTTAAAATCAGCTGAGCTCTGCTTTTTGTTATCGATTCTTATTCATTCTCAATTCGTTCTGCAACACTTCACGTGGCAAAAGCAGCTGTATCGCCAAACTTATCGGTTATCGCCCCAGCCACATCGCAATTTGTTGTTGTCAAAAGGCATTCTGCTGCTTCTGCAATTTTGGTACGGTGGGGAAAATATTTTTTTAAGACAAGAGTTAAATCCAAATTGTATAAGAGAGTCTACAAAAACAATCTAAAATAGTCAAAGAATATTACAAAAATTGGGGCTCTTATCTCTAGCGACATTTCCCATTTCACGGACTCATACCTCGCATGTTTTAAATCGACAAAATTTACCGATTTGCGACTTTCGGGGCAAGTACTTCTGCGATTAAGCTACCAAATCATAAAGTTTTTGGGAAATCGAAAATGGGAGCATGGCTATATAGGATTTTGTCTTTTCCAACAGGACTGGAAAAAAATTATTTTTGTTTTTTTCTACTTTGAAATCGAAGTTCTACGAAGCTAATAAGGTATTGGTGAAGAAAATCTATGGTTAAATGCGGTAGCTGGATTAGGTTGAGTGCAGGTACCAACATCAAAAATAGATGAAAGCTAACTTCGGCTGGACCGAAGTTTATATACACTTGTAGCTTGCATAATTTATTTAAACTAAGAATTTAAATGATTTTCGTCGAACATTCTTAGCTGAGTTATTTTCCAAAACCAGCAACAGACGGGACGGCGCCACCATTATGACCATTTGATTGCCAGTTTGTTATATGGCAGCTATACGATATATTCCTCCTATTTTGATCAAACTCCCCAAAAATTGTGTGGAAACCGATAATATTCGTAACTACAGTGTATAAAGATGCTACCAATACTTTACGCTACTACTTTATCAACCGATCGTTCCTATGGCAGCTATATGCTATATCCACCCGATGCAGCCGGTTCCGACAAATGCGCAGCGTATTTGTACCTAAAGACTTCGTGCAAAAGTTTGGTCAAGATAACTTTAAAACTGAGGGAGGAGATACCCAGTTGCGTAAATGCACATTACGTAATCGAGCACCTCTTAAACACTTCAAAGGCTGTCTACCATACAGCATCGACTACAACCCAGTATACTTTTACAATAGCATGGCCGCTTTGTGGACTGCTAGCTTTCGAAACCTCTTTAAACGCTTTTCGGAGCTCCATTACAACTGCATATAATAATCTAAGAAATGAAAAGGACGGTGTGGATGGGCCGCCCACTAAACGAAACACATGGTATGCGCTGTTGTAGTGTAGATGCTTTACGACGTAGTGTACTATGGAGTAAAAGGTATATAGACTGGTAATTCGGTTGAAGCACTGATACTTGTGAGGTATGTTATGTAAAGATATTTATTAAAGGAATATTTAAACAATTTATTAGCCATTGCAATGTAGGAATAATAAAACAAATAGACTTACATCTATTTAAAATTAGCTATTTTTTCACTGATGCCGAGATGTACGGACAAGCCACACTTCAAAAATCAACTACTCACACGCGCATATATGTTTGTGTGTAAATGCATAAAGAAAACCAAAAACATAACAAGCATACGAGCGCATTTCGAATTTTCGACAAACGAAGCATCGAAGACATGACAAACTTCGTATGCCAAGTCGGTATACAAAGTGCAGCCAGAGTGATTTATACTTGTGGACTGTTGTAATGCATGATGTGGCCTTGCCTCATTTAGCTGTGCGCCGCTGGGCTCCATACAGCTGGCCATATCAACTCAACTCGTCATGCTTTTCAAGAATGTATATACTTTATGTGAGGGTATAAAAATGTGAGATATTAACAGATATTTTACAACCAAATTGTCATCAGAAAACATATATAAAATACTAAAATTTGACTGTTGGTTCCTCTACTTAACTTGATTCAGCTACGGTGTTTAGCCAATGATTTTCATCAGCAATCCCTTACTTTCTTCTTAAAAGTGCGACTTCTAAGTAGAAAAAATAAAAATAGTTTGTTTCCAGTTCAATTGGAAAATATCTGTATATATCTGATCAATTTTAGTTACACAAAATGTGGCAAAGAATCCATAAAGTGCGGACACACAGACGGACATGGCTATATCGACTTGGCTGTTGATGCTGATCAAGAATATATATACTTTATAGGGTCGGAAATGATTCCTTCTCCCAGTTACATATTTTTGCATAAACTTAATATACTCCGTGTACCTTTGGTACAGAGTATAAAAAGCCAACAAATTAATATTTAATGCACAAGTAAACCCAGAAAACGGAAGAGCCACTCATACTCACTCATCCATTCATTCATTCACTCACTGACTCATTCACTTCATTCATTTTGCCGCCTTGGTAATTACGCTTAACTATCCTCATTGTCGGGAGCAGAAGAGCTGTCTGGTGGCTGACTGACTCCTTGGTAGCTGTGAATTAAACATGCGACAACCCCCACCCCAAAAAGCTCATCCTCAAGGCAAAGGCTAGTGGGCAAAGAAAAGAACAGTATAAGGCTCCTGAGAGGCAGGAGCTGCCTAGACGAAGACACGTTGAAAACAATGAACCCATGAGACAACCAAATGACACTTAATTTTTCAAAATAGACGACAAGGCGGATGAGACCAACACCTGTTCGTTGGTGCGAAGCTAGAGATGGTAGCGTGAGTGCAAGAAACGATGTATATATGGAAAGTCAGCATAAAGTAGGCCAAGTAGGCACTATCTCGCAAAAAAAATTGATAAGCCTTTAGTTCTTTTCAGTATTTTTGATTTCAGTACATGAAAAAGTCGGTATTTATTTAACAATTTTAAGTTCACAAATCGAAACACTTTATTTTACTTATTTAAAGCAGAGATAAATAATTGCCTAATTCTGGATTTTCATTTATTTGATACAAGATCTTTTCATGCTGGTAGATTTGCATACGATTTACCACTAAAATTTTGAAAGTCTCAATACAACTCGCTCGCTTTGATGACGAAAAAAATGTATTTTAATATCCTGATTTTCGAAACACGCTTTATATGACTCCACTTTTCCATCTCTAATTCCGCCATTTGGTGTTTCTTTTCCCCCTCTACTTTACTTCCATCACCCTCCGTAATTTGTCGCCCAAGTAATTAGTAAGATTTAAATTGCTTCTCGCTACTTTCCTGCCATCTCTTTTCACCTTCCCACGCACCCACACCCATACACACACACACACACACTTAAGAACAACTTAGACTTCTATCAAATGCATTAAGTGCTTGTCGTTCCTAACTTTTGTCTAAGCGTTTCAATTAATTTTCATAGTCGCGACTTTTTCTCACTTATTCCTTTTGCCTAGGCCCTGTAATTAGTTGCATTCTCTGGCCCCGTCTTCCATTGCGGAAAAACAGAAATTCGCTTTCAGCCAACAATATTTGTCGTGGGCGGGGCCCTGCCGCGTAATGCGAGACAAACGCGTTAAATTAGCACAAATTGGATTTTAATTATAAAAAATGTAATTCCGTTCAGAAAGCCAGGCAGAAAGAAAATCCGAAATTTTTCGGAAAGCTTGTCGACGACACAAATGTTTCTTTAATTGTGACTCGAGTTGTTGTGGTGGTTGTACTTGTAATTGTTGTTGTCACTCACCTGAAAAGACAAGACAAAAGAGAAAATTAATAGGAGAATAAGTAGCAGGTGTGTTTAAGGATACCTTTATAATATGGACTTAAATTAGCAGAGAGCAGCGCTTAAAGCAAGATTAATTATTTACGATTTCGCTTATCGGGATATGAGGCAGTCAAAAATTTAATAATAGCTTTTTTACATATTGATAAAAATCGTACCATTTCCTTGAACTCAAATTGGCTATCATGATACCACATCGCGCTAAGATCACTTATTATTTATATTTGATCAGGGAGCAAGATGTTCTGCTGAACATGACCATTCTATTTTGTCGCGATTCCTCCCTAATGCCTATTGAATCTCTAAAATCCTTGGGGTCTTTACAAGTGCTTACCATATTCTTAAGCATATCGGAATCGATTATGTCAAAAATCGAAAAATCGATATCTGAAATATAGTATAAGCAAAATTTCGTCTTAACCCATAAAAAAGGACTTAAAGAACGTTTCTACAATAATACTACAAAGCAACAAGCTCCAGTATATTAAAGGGTAGGTAGCAGAGATTTAAATCGAAACGAATATCGGTTCGGGTTACGGTTACTGTTGTGGCCGATCGTTTTTTTCCGGTTACGGTTATATTTCGGTTGTGGGATATGGGTTAAGGTTATTAAACTTATTCTGTTTCGGTTACGGTTACGGTTATTAGTATCAAAATATCACTTTGACAAATGATGCAGACAAAAGTGGCCCCATTCTCATTTATTCAGTAAAAGTACCAAGCTCAAACTTCTTCATAGCGCTGACGGATCCAGGCTTTTTCAAAACTGCATTAACGACTATTCTTGTTGACTTTGAAGATTCATTTCAGCCAATCAAATAACTTATTTTTAAAAGAATTAATGATATGTTGTGCCGCCACGGTACACCCGTACATTCTGTTGGGTAAGGAGTCATTTAAATTCTTGAGATAGTCAGGTGAAATAGCCTCCCAGGCACTTTTTAATCCTTGAATAAGTTTCGATTCAGTTGGATATTGCATACCACAATCGTATACCTTTCGTTCCAGCCATCCCCAAACGTTTTCTATAATGCTAAGGTCAAGAGAGTATTCACTCGGCAGAAATCGAGCCGTTTCGTCTTTCGAAGTTGGTTAAAAGGTTTTTTTTTTTTAATTTTTAGACGATTTAAATGTTCAGAACTAGAAATGATTTTTTGCACAGACCTAATGCTCGCTTTAACACTACTTTTTGTTTAATTTTGGCTGCAGAGTCGTGTGAATTAGACGTGAATTTCAAAATAGTTCGCTTGTCCGCTGTTGTTATCTTAGAACACCCACCCTTCATATTTTCCCATAGTAATTCTCACGTTAGAATAAGGAAATCACTTTACGGCTGCGGTTAATTTTTTGTTGATATTTTATGGTTGAGGCCACACTCTTTGTAAGCCTTTATTTTGGCCATTTCCGGATCACTTAATGCTTTTCTTTTCCCATATTTGATTAATTTAATTGAAAATTGGTTAAAATAAACGAATAATAATTTCAACTATTTCAAATAAAGCGAAAGGGTGCGAATCCACTGTCCCAAAAAAAAACCATTAATATCTGGCTTACTTACAGAAAATTACAAATCAAAATAACGATACACTTGCTGCACCGTAGACTATTTGAAGAAAACGAGTAAATGAAGAAGAATGAGAGAAAGAAACCTTGAGCACGAAATACATAAGCATGCCTAAGGCTTTCTTTTCAATTCACATTCCGACGAAAAATGTAACTTGAAAAAGGCGATCTTGCAAACTAAAAAAAATGTGTGAATTCTTACGTTTTAATACAAACAAATTTTCATTGAAATAACAAATATAAGGAAAGATGAGTAAGGTAAAGATTTTAGTTAGCTGCGTTGTCTCTATCTCGTTTACTATCTTTCCTTTGTGTCCTAGAGTAAAAACCGAAATTAACCCATATATTTGTTTCTGTTTCGGTACTGATAACCATTTAGGTGAATAAAGGTTCTAGGGTTACGGTTATAAGAATCATTTTTTTTCGGTTACGGTTACGGTTTCGCTTTAAAAATTTTTAAGTGTTTGTAGCGGTTAAAGGCTACGGCTTCGCTTACGGTTTTAATCTCTGGTTGGTAGTGATTCTAGATGATTTTCGTGTGCTGAACACGAATCTGTTTTCAGAAAAAAAAGCCTTGTTTGACCCTTTTTAGGCGCGTTTTGTGGGGAACCTATACTTTTGTTTTGACTCTCTTTGTTGTTATCGTAAAGTACTTTTTCTTAACTTAAAAAAACTATCCCAAAAAATTTTACGATTATTTTTTAGCGAAGATATACCACTTTGAATACATATGCACGATAATAATATAATAACGAAACTGTCTACTGCCAAAAGGTATGCCTTGCTAAGACATTGCAACAGGCTAGAAATTTGAATAGAATTTCAATTAAAATTGTCTACAACACCCATTGCATACTTTGGGGCAGCAACAATATGTAGGATTTTTGTGAATTCGTATACAATTACTAAAAATGGTCTATCTTCAATGAAAAACAAGAAAGAAAGTCGGTCAAGCCCGACTATAACATACTCTGTACCCTTAACGTCGCAGCTCGCATTTGCTCACGAGTTATACGCGCTCATCTCTAAGTTTCACTCTCTCTCTCTCTCTCTCTCTCACTAAGATTGCCGTTCAATAGAATGCTGTGGTTATGGGTGGGGGGGTGGTTGGTGTTTACTGGCCGTTTTTTGCTCATAACTTGAGTATCGTTGATCCGATCTTTATCATTCCTTCAGCAAATCGATAAATAATTTTGTTTACAATGTTTCTCTAGAAGGTACAAATGATCTATCTTCAAAACTGTAGGAGATATGTTTTTTTCCAAATTGCGGGGGCGGGAGGGGGCGTGGCAAAAATTGAAAATAAACTTGATCTGCCTGCAAGTATAAGAAATATATGCCTCATACATGTCAAACCTCTATCTCTTACCATCTCTGAGATCTCTTCGTTCATACGGGCAGACAGACGGACAGACAGACAGACGGACAGACGGACATGGCTATATCGACTCGGCTGTTGATGCTGATCAAGAATATATATACTTTATAGGGTCGGAAATGATTCCTTCTCCCTGTTACATACTTTTGCACAAACTTAATATACTCTATGTACCTTCGGTACAGAGTATAAAAATCGTAGAATTGTTTGGGATAGTTTATTTCAAAGTTAAGGCGCCAAACCAAAAGTATAGGTTCTCCACAAAATGTATATAAAAAGAGTCAAAATAGTTATTTTTTAAAAAAAATTTCAATTTTTTCTCAAATTTTAGAACTTTTTAGCAGGCTCTAGGTCAATAAGTTATGATTTTCATTATAACGTTTGTAAAATAAGACACGCACCACATCACAAAGGAGGCTTGTTGATCGTATAGCTATTTCACAAACTTCCAACAGCGATCTTTTGCCCAACTTCAATGCGTTGGCAGAGGCTACCTCATGTCAGAACTGCTAAGACCGCTTGGGAATCCCAAGTCAGATTTGTAGCAAAAATAATGGGCACACATCTAGAATCACCACCAACCCTTCCATATACCCGAATGCAGCACTCTTACTTTTTTATCTTTATACACTAGAAAAGTGTATTATAATTGTGCCCAGAAGCTTGCAACTCATAAAAGGAATTACCTCGGACTACATAAAGTATATATAAATTCTTGATGAACAAGATGAGCTGAGCCAATTGAACTTTGTCCGTGCGTCTGTCTGTCTATACGCGACCTAGTCCGTCTGTTTTCAAGCTGTCTAGCTCAAATATTGTACAGAGTCTTCTTTTGACTGCACTCTGCTAATATGTCGGAACCGCCCGGATCGGATGACTTATCTTGTAGCTGCCATAGGGAAGATCGGTCGAAAAATGGGGTTCAGTGAGAAAAAGTTTTTTGTTTTCAATATTAGCGTTCTTAAACTCGAACAGTTTTTATATTGAAGGTTCTCAAACTGATCACCAAAATTTGGTCAAAATCGCTATTAAAACTACGGCACGGACGACTTTAGCTTAACTTTCTTCTTTAAAATGATAAATCGGAATAGCAAACTGTATCGAACTGTGGCCTGGGTATTGCTCGCCGAGTCCAGGGTTACAGAAATTTACGATTTCCTATAGTCATGGTTGCTGTAAATAAATTCTCTAAACAATGGCCTGAGGTTTCAATGCGTTCCCGTATGGGTTTTACTTCAGGATTAAGCTTAGTTTTAGGGTTTGTGCTAAGTTTGCTGGGGTTCGGGGTCTGTGGTGTGCTTCCGGGATTGGCTTCGCTCGTGTGGATTCTTCGAGAAGGTTCGCTACCTTATTTCTCTTGAACTAATTGGTGGAAAGCTGCCTTTTCTATCGCTCGGCGTGACTGGCCAACAGCGGGGTGACATTGCCCCTTGCTAAGTTCGGTAACCTGACGGTAGTTAGCTAACTTTCTTTCTGCCTCTTGGTCGAGACCGATTTGATTAATTCAACCAAAAATTATTTTGTGTTGAAAATTTTGCATAAAGAACTTTTGAAGTCTAATTTTTTTACTTTTCCAAGACGAGAGCTTATATATTTCACCATAACTTCCGAACAGCATTCGAGTTTTAAAAGCGATATAATGAAGGAAATCTAAAATTGCTGCTTAAGTTAAAGTAAAATTGGCTCAAACAGCACCTCCAGGAGGGCCAGGGCCAAGCTTCTCTCAATCTCTTGACGTGTGGGCTTATAATTTTTCGCACAAGAGAAAAGGACCTACAGTTTAACGCCGAATCCGAACGGCATTAGTTAGAGAATTTTTGCTTTTTCGTGGATAGTTAACTTCACAGCTGGCGCCAGAAGCTGGTGAAGGTGATCGGGTGTGTAAAAGCTTTTTTCTAAAGAAAGAAAAAACTTTTTCTATTAGATGGTCCGAGGCGGGATCGAACACACAACCTCCCGCACCAGCAGCCACACATACGACTGGTACGCCACGCCCGACCACATTTGCTGCTTACACTTTGTAGATAAGTGAATCTTACCTTTCCTTCAATATATAGTTTTTAAATATCGATCTAATGGTTATGAGCCAGCTCGAAGGTAAACGGTGGGAAGTTTACCCAGGTGGAATATTTCACATGAGAACTAGAAGCCACAGACTTGTACAGAAAAGCCAGACTGTGCTATAAGCCAGACCTGACTGTGATAGATTTATCTTACTAATAAATGCAGCCGATCGATCCAATAGCAAGTGCACAAATGAGAATCCGATTTGATGATATCGACGATATCAGACCGTACCTTTTAAAATCATACAACAAAGTCTTTTACTTTGATATTTAACAAGTGAAGCTACACAGATAACCTGAACTGACAATATTAATGTACACATCGTACATTTTTCGGATATATTGTCAAAAAATATGGAATTGTCTAGCAAAAATAACAATATATTGATTTATCGTTACGACATTTCTCACGATTGTGAAAAGGTATTTCCGGTTAAGCTGCTTCTGGTTATTGTACTTCTAATATATGAGGAATTCCACGCAAAAAAAGATATTTTCTAATTTGATGTCTCCGAATTGGATGATAATTGGCCAAAAGGAAGCTTATTAAGAGAAAAACTAAACCCCAAAATTTGAGCTTTTTTGGAGCTCTTTTGCAGAAGTTATACGCTTAAAAGGGTAAAATTATGAATTTTTAAAATTTTAAATAACTCGAGAACGGTTTAAGATAGAGTTTTGAATTTTTTTTCAAATGTTCAGGTATAAAAAGTCGTTTTAAAAACAATTTAGAAAACAAAAATTTTCAAGCATTTATTTGAAAAACAAAAAGGATTTCAACAAAAAACTTATTTTAGCAACAAAAACCCACCCTTCAAAAATTTTCAAAGAAAACATTTGTAAAAGTCGCATCTTCTCCAAACATTTTGAGTGGCTGAACATGTCGGTAGCTTGAAAATTGAGGAAGTAATAGACATTTTTGTCATGTAATCTCAAAAATATCAGTATGCTTTTTATTCTATGCTAAAACTCAACGCTATTTCCGATTTCTTAAAGTGTGTTACAAATCAGACACCGTATTTCTCTTAAAAAAATATTAAAGTTGTCCTCAAAAGTCGACCACTTTTTCCCTTTAGCTTCCAAACTCATTAAAATTCAGCACACAGTAAGTCAAACTAAACCAGAGCCAAACCAAACCGCCAATTAAAACCACTTCGTTTCACAACAGATTTTGGATATGCTTTTATTGCATTTCTTTTTTCTAACCCTCCCCGTCCCCGTGCAGCCAGCTGCAAAACCATAACCAAATTTATTTAAAAACTTGAAACTAAAACGGGAAATCATTTTTTTTTGCCAAATGCTGCCAATTTCTGTCCAAACCAGAAAAAAAGAAAACCAAACCTTTCCCAAAAGAATTTCAAACAATGAAGCTCAGTTTTGGTCAAAGGCAAATACCACTGATTGTGACAATCAGCGTGGCTATAAAATTGGCGCTCCCACAATGGGAGGATTTCCAAGGATTGAGGCTAAATGTTGGCAACAGCTGGCAGTAACAAAAATGACAAAAAAATAGAAGAAAAATCAAACTTCGCCAGCTTTAAAACTTTTGCACAATTTCCATGCGAACGCCGAAGCGACGAAAGAATTTTAAAATTCCAACATGTCAGCAAACGGATGCGAGGGGCGTTCCAACAAAATGACAGCCTTGTGACACGCACAGACCAACTGTCACACCCGCTGCGAGTGTGTGTGGGTGTGCGGGTGTGTTTGGCTAACCCTTGCAAAAATCTTTTGCCAAAGCAAAATTTATAAAATTGTCAGGACATGGAAAGGCAATGAAAACGCAACGATGATGACTTTCTTGGCATCGTCTTTGCCTTCTCTCACTCCCGCAACAACTCTGCTTTGTCCGTTTGTAACATTATCTAAGCTAACAAATTGTCAACACGTACAAATGCGTTCACTCAAACGTAAACGGGGTAATAACCATTTTTCGTAATAATTTTATGTCACAACAAATCTAGGTTACACCATAAGCGGTTCAGTTTTTACCTACATTCCAAAGAAGTGTGTGTTTTTTTTGCAGTGCTCGGCAGATGACGGGATATGGGAAATGGTATGGTAGTTTTGAGCAAAGGAAGGCAATGGTAATGTGACCCCCAGATGACACCTTAAGAAATATGTATTAGAGGTAAAGGACTTAGGGTTGTCAACTGTATATGTGAGGGGTAGAAATAAATGTAACTTGATATGCCAGGGTTGCCATGGCTTGAATGGATAAGTGTTTCTTTTTTAAGCAAAACCAATAAGTGAAAGGTATTCTGCAGGAATGCAAACCACTTGGGAATTAGGCTAGACACGGTTCAGTGGTTTATAAAGGTTTCAAAGCATTAGTTCTTTTCATAACATGGTTTTTGTACATATTATCAGGGTTGTTCTGGGGAACCTAGGTGGCGACCTATCAATCAATAGGCTTTGATAAAGGAAGAGAAGCGCAACGAAGGCTTTTATTATGTTAAGAAAAATTTGATGAATGAAAAGTTACAATTAATAGCTAGCTTTACAATGAACAAATCGGTAAACATAACTCTACAATGGCGGGTTAAAACCCTTTAGTTGAAACTGGTATATTAAGTAGTCACGAGATAGGCAATTAAGACGGCTCTACATTCTTTTTAATAACAAATAAAGTCTTTAAAATCTCTGGAAACGGAGCAAGTGTTGGCACTACCTTGTATCAATTGTATTATGAAAATAAACTAATAACGACTCCGACAAGGTGTGTGAGACTTTTATTTTGCCTGTACGGCCAGTTATACCACGATTCTAATCCATGTTTTCGGCAACTCTGATGTTTTTCCTTAAAATTCTTTTAACTTTAGCCTTTAAGATCTCTTTAAGCGCAAAATGAATGTTTTTTTCGCTAGATAAGCGCGGTTGCAAGATCCGGCCAAAACACACTAGACACATTCAAGCACTCTTTCATGTAAATATGTGCATTTATGATGCCTTCAGTAAAACAATCACTTGTTTTAAGTTCCCAGGTGCCAAATGGCCTGCCAAATTAGCACCTTATGACCAAATGTTTTCATATGAATTGTCAACATAGACTCGTCAACAGTACTGCCTCTCTCTTTAAAGTAAAATGGCGGGAAATGGGTCCAAATTCACATATATTTCGTCGTTCATCACAATGCAAACGACTGCATCATTGCACAGCTGATCTTAAAAGCTTTCGAGCTCTGTGCTTTCCAACTTCTACTTGTTGCTGACTTTTTGTTGAAGCTTTTAGTTTTTTGTATGTCTTTAGGTTATTACTTTGCTTCACTCTTTGTTTCATGGCCACGCTTGTGCTCGTTTTTGTTTTGCCAAATCTCAAACCGACATCGTTTTGTTTTTGTTAATTGAGTTTAACACTGATTGTTCTAGTTTTGGATTATGTGCACCCTTTTTCTGCCGGTTTTTGGCAAGTCTTTTAGTAAACATGTCTCCCCGAACTTAATTATAATATTTTTTACGCTATTTGTACTAACTTTAAAGCGTTTAGCTAATTTTCTGTACCAAATTCTATTTCCAGTACAGAAACTGTGTACAATTTTTTTGCGTACTTTCTCTTCGATTCGAGTCATCGTAAAAACTAAGGTTTCTAAGAGCACATTGCATGGCAAGCAAAGATTTTGTAAGCCTACATATAAGAAACATATATGGGTTTTAGTGAGCTGTTTTTGATTTTAGTCAAAGATTTTGCTTTTTAAGCCCGGCCAAAGGTTAATGGTCAGTTATAATTCAATACAATCAACAGCCAACAATCAACAATACAGATACTACATTCATACATACCAAATTTATTGTGATTAATGCCCTTTAATAAGGAATGATTCAGAATTATATTTATTTTATATTTGGCTTAACACAAAGTTATATAGTAAACCTATTAATGGTCCGCCAATCCGGATGAATTTACAGTGTGGATTATGTATAACGCTGCCATAACTGGCTATCAATGTTTGCGTTCTAATAGAGCATTTTATAAGGAAGTAAAGTTTGCATGATAAATTTTGTGTGTATAAACGTAGTAAGAGATAACTCACAGCATTTTGGATAACAATGGTACGTCAGGACGACGCTGATTCGGAATTGTCCCCAAATCACTCATCAGAAGAGTGGTTGCTGTCACACTTCAACCACTTGCAAATTGGCCTATATGTAGTCCCCAAATACGGCGAATTGAGAGATCCACTGATCTAAAAACCAGCCTAAAATTCATTTGTGGAATTATAGCCTAAAATTATGCTACGGGTTTGAAGGTGTTCCAATTTTTGTTGTGAGCTACGTACTGCTTTCATCTTTGGCAGTTTTTGTTAGTTTCTAAACATCGTTTTGTTCGTAAGCAGGTACGTAGCTCACAACAAAAGCAGATGCCTG
>JBAMBO010002343.1:0-39405 GCA_037044535.1 Lordiphosa magnipectinata | reverse complement strand
CATTTGCTGCTTACACTTTGTAGATAAGTGAATCTTACCTTTCCTTCAATATATAGTTTTTAAATATCGATCTAATGGTTATGAGCCAGCTCGAAGGTAAACGGTGGGAAGTTTACCCAGGTGGAATATTTCACATGAGAACTAGAAGCCACAGACTTGTACAGAAAAGCCAGACTGTGCTATAAGCCAGACCTGACTGTGATAGATTTATCTTACTAATAAATGCAGCCGATCGATCCAATAGCAAGTGCACAAATGAGAATCCGATTTGATGATATCGACGATATCAGACCGTACCTTTTAAAATCATACAACAAAGTCTTTTACTTTGATATTTAACAAGTGAAGCTACACAGATAACCTGAACTGACAATATTAATGTACACATCGTACATTTTTCGGATATATTGTCAAAAAATATGGAATTGTCTAGCAAAAATAACAATATATTGATTTATCGTTACGACATTTCTCACGATTGTGAAAAGGTATTTCCGGTTAAGCTGCTTCTGGTTATTGTACTTCTAATATATGAGGAATTCCACGCAAAAAAAGATATTTTCTAATTTGATGTCTCCGAATTGGATGATAATTGGCCAAAAGGAAGCTTATTAAGAGAAAAACTAAACCCCAAAATTTGAGCTTTTTTGGAGCTCTTTTGCAGAAGTTATACGCTTAAAAGGGTAAAATTATGAATTTTTAAAATTTTAAATAACTCGAGAACGGTTTAAGATAGAGTTTTGAATTTTTTTTCAAATGTTCAGGTATAAAAAGTCGTTTTAAAAACAATTTAGAAAACAAAAATTTTCAAGCATTTATTTGAAAAACAAAAAGGATTTCAACAAAAAACTTATTTTAGCAACAAAAACCCACCCTTCAAAAATTTTCAAAGAAAACATTTGTAAAAGTCGCATCTTCTCCAAACATTTTGAGTGGCTGAACATGTCGGTAGCTTGAAAATTGAGGAAGTAATAGACATTTTTGTCATGTAATCTCAAAAATATCAGTATGCTTTTTATTCTATGCTAAAACTCAACGCTATTTCCGATTTCTTAAAGTGTGTTACAAATCAGACACCGTATTTCTCTTAAAAAAATATTAAAGTTGTCCTCAAAAGTCGACCACTTTTTCCCTTTAGCTTCCAAACTCATTAAAATTCAGCACACAGTAAGTCAAACTAAACCAGAGCCAAACCAAACCGCCAATTAAAACCACTTCGTTTCACAACAGATTTTGGATATGCTTTTATTGCATTTCTTTTTTCTAACCCTCCCCGTCCCCGTGCAGCCAGCTGCAAAACCATAACCAAATTTATTTAAAAACTTGAAACTAAAACGGGAAATCATTTTTTTTTGCCAAATGCTGCCAATTTCTGTCCAAACCAGAAAAAAAGAAAACCAAACCTTTCCCAAAAGAATTTCAAACAATGAAGCTCAGTTTTGGTCAAAGGCAAATACCACTGATTGTGACAATCAGCGTGGCTATAAAATTGGCGCTCCCACAATGGGAGGATTTCCAAGGATTGAGGCTAAATGTTGGCAACAGCTGGCAGTAACAAAAATGACAAAAAAATAGAAGAAAAATCAAACTTCGCCAGCTTTAAAACTTTTGCACAATTTCCATGCGAACGCCGAAGCGACGAAAGAATTTTAAAATTCCAACATGTCAGCAAACGGATGCGAGGGGCGTTCCAACAAAATGACAGCCTTGTGACACGCACAGACCAACTGTCACACCCGCTGCGAGTGTGTGTGGGTGTGCGGGTGTGTTTGGCTAACCCTTGCAAAAATCTTTTGCCAAAGCAAAATTTATAAAATTGTCAGGACATGGAAAGGCAATGAAAACGCAACGATGATGACTTTCTTGGCATCGTCTTTGCCTTCTCTCACTCCCGCAACAACTCTGCTTTGTCCGTTTGTAACATTATCTAAGCTAACAAATTGTCAACACGTACAAATGCGTTCACTCAAACGTAAACGGGGTAATAACCATTTTTCGTAATAATTTTATGTCACAACAAATCTAGGTTACACCATAAGCGGTTCAGTTTTTACCTACATTCCAAAGAAGTGTGTGTTTTTTTTGCAGTGCTCGGCAGATGACGGGATATGGGAAATGGTATGGTAGTTTTGAGCAAAGGAAGGCAATGGTAATGTGACCCCCAGATGACACCTTAAGAAATATGTATTAGAGGTAAAGGACTTAGGGTTGTCAACTGTATATGTGAGGGGTAGAAATAAATGTAACTTGATATGCCAGGGTTGCCATGGCTTGAATGGATAAGTGTTTCTTTTTTAAGCAAAACCAATAAGTGAAAGGTATTCTGCAGGAATGCAAACCACTTGGGAATTAGGCTAGACACGGTTCAGTGGTTTATAAAGGTTTCAAAGCATTAGTTCTTTTCATAACATGGTTTTTGTACATATTATCAGGGTTGTTCTGGGGAACCTAGGTGGCGACCTATCAATCAATAGGCTTTGATAAAGGAAGAGAAGCGCAACGAAGGCTTTTATTATGTTAAGAAAAATTTGATGAATGAAAAGTTACAATTAATAGCTAGCTTTACAATGAACAAATCGGTAAACATAACTCTACAATGGCGGGTTAAAACCCTTTAGTTGAAACTGGTATATTAAGTAGTCACGAGATAGGCAATTAAGACGGCTCTACATTCTTTTTAATAACAAATAAAGTCTTTAAAATCTCTGGAAACGGAGCAAGTGTTGGCACTACCTTGTATCAATTGTATTATGAAAATAAACTAATAACGACTCCGACAAGGTGTGTGAGACTTTTATTTTGCCTGTACGGCCAGTTATACCACGATTCTAATCCATGTTTTCGGCAACTCTGATGTTTTTCCTTAAAATTCTTTTAACTTTAGCCTTTAAGATCTCTTTAAGCGCAAAATGAATGTTTTTTTCGCTAGATAAGCGCGGTTGCAAGATCCGGCCAAAACACACTAGACACATTCAAGCACTCTTTCATGTAAATATGTGCATTTATGATGCCTTCAGTAAAACAATCACTTGTTTTAAGTTCCCAGGTGCCAAATGGCCTGCCAAATTAGCACCTTATGACCAAATGTTTTCATATGAATTGTCAACATAGACTCGTCAACAGTACTGCCTCTCTCTTTAAAGTAAAATGGCGGGAAATGGGTCCAAATTCACATATATTTCGTCGTTCATCACAATGCAAACGACTGCATCATTGCACAGCTGATCTTAAAAGCTTTCGAGCTCTGTGCTTTCCAACTTCTACTTGTTGCTGACTTTTTGTTGAAGCTTTTAGTTTTTTGTATGTCTTTAGGTTATTACTTTGCTTCACTCTTTGTTTCATGGCCACGCTTGTGCTCGTTTTTGTTTTGCCAAATCTCAAACCGACATCGTTTTGTTTTTGTTAATTGAGTTTAACACTGATTGTTCTAGTTTTGGATTATGTGCACCCTTTTTCTGCCGGTTTTTGGCAAGTCTTTTAGTAAACATGTCTCCCCGAACTTAATTATAATATTTTTTACGCTATTTGTACTAACTTTAAAGCGTTTAGCTAATTTTCTGTACCAAATTCTATTTCCAGTACAGAAACTGTGTACAATTTTTTTGCGTACTTTCTCTTCGATTCGAGTCATCGTAAAAACTAAGGTTTCTAAGAGCACATTGCATGGCAAGCAAAGATTTTGTAAGCCTACATATAAGAAACATATATGGGTTTTAGTGAGCTGTTTTTGATTTTAGTCAAAGATTTTGCTTTTTAAGCCCGGCCAAAGGTTAATGGTCAGTTATAATTCAATACAATCAACAGCCAACAATCAACAATACAGATACTACATTCATACATACCAAATTTATTGTGATTAATGCCCTTTAATAAGGAATGATTCAGAATTATATTTATTTTATATTTGGCTTAACACAAAGTTATATAGTAAACCTATTAATGGTCCGCCAATCCGGATGAATTTACAGTGTGGATTATGTATAACGCTGCCATAACTGGCTATCAATGTTTGCGTTCTAATAGAGCATTTTATAAGGAAGTAAAGTTTGCATGATAAATTTTGTGTGTATAAACGTAGTAAGAGATAACTCACAGCATTTTGGATAACAATGGTACGTCAGGACGACGCTGATTCGGAATTGTCCCCAAATCACTCATCAGAAGAGTGGTTGCTGTCACACTTCAACCACTTGCAAATTGGCCTATATGTAGTCCCCAAATACGGCGAATTGAGAGATCCACTGATCTAAAAACCAGCCTAAAATTCATTTGTGGAATTATAGCCTAAAATTATGCTACGGGTTTGAAGGTGTTCCAATTTTTGTTGTGAGCTACGTACTGCTTTCATCTTTGGCAGTTTTTGTTAGTTTCTAAACATCGTTTTGTTCGTAAGCAGGTACGTAGCTCACAACAAAAGCAGATGCCTGCCAGAGGGCTTTGGATTGTTTTGTTTGTTTTATTTGCTAGACAACCTAACGCTACTAGTATAACACAGTGCCACAAAATTCCACTTTTTTTTATGCCTGGGAACGGGACCAATAAATAATGAAACTAGAGGCATCAGGGAGCAACACCTCATACCCAGTTTTTCTTGATCACGTCAAGTTCTCGTTTAATGAGCACATTTACACTAGCAACACACAGCCACAACATCTGTTGCTGGTTAAAAAAAGATGAGAGCTAAAATTTTGGAAAATTCTCCAAAGATGAAGGGAGTCACCACAATTGTTATACTAAATTCCCGCCTCCAATGGACAAGCGGTTACTACCCCGCCCATAGAGGTCTAACTTAGAAAATGGAATCAATGGAAAACCACTCGATAGAATTTTGTAAGATTTTAAATATAATGAGATGCTGACTAATAAAATGTGTCCTTAAGAGATGGTAACATGCATCGACTTATACCTAAACATGTATTAATATGATCATTCAAATCTAACATCCAAAATTGATGAACACTAACCTCGGCTCGTCCGAAGTTTATATACCCTTGAAGCTTCTATAATTTATATAAATTAAGGTTTTAACTGATTTTCGTCGAACATTCTTATCTGAGATTTTTCCCAAACTTAGCAATAGATGGCGCCACTAATTTGAGCATTACTAGTTTTTATATGGCAGCTATACGATATATTCACCCGATTTTGACCATACTTCCCAAAATTGTGTGAAAACTAATAATATTCACAACTGGAAGGTAAAGAGACGCTACCATTGAAAACTAAAAAGTTTTTCTCACTAGAACTAATTTTTCGACTGATAGTTCCTATAGCAGCTATAGTCTATAGTCATCCGATTTGGATCATACTTGTCAGAATTGTATGGTAGCATATAATATTGATTGATTTGAGAGCGATAGCATTGAAAACAAAAAAGTTTTTCCTACTAAGACTTTTTTTCAGACCTAACTTTTGAATGGCAGCTTTACTGTTTTCCGATTTTCTAGAAAATTTGTGGAATTATGTAAAAGCATAGAAAACTGATAACTGGACGTTTCCAGTGAAAACAGAAAAAGTTGTTCTCACTAATACTAGTTTTTCGACCGATCATTGCGATGAAAAACTGGAAATTATCGGTTTCTTTGAAGCAGCTATAACCCCAAATCTGGGCAGCATAAGTTTGTATAGACCTACATACGGCATTGTAGACTTTCCATTTGGAATTTACTGGTAAATACATTAAATACATATTTACTCCAGGTCACATTTATACTCGTTTTTACTATTTGTGTACGCTTCTGGACGTGTTTTTGAAATGTGATCTTTGGCGAGAGTGTCACTCCCAGATAACAGTATTCTGAGACGATTTTTACAGGCAAGTCTTTAAACTTCCATTTTTCAGCTGCTGCTAGACGACCGCCTCGCCTAAAGATCATTATTTCAGATTTCGTCATATTAACCTCCATATTCCAGCGGTCGCAATATTCTTCCAAGCGATAGATCATTCGTTGCAATACTCCTGGATCATCGGCTAAGATGACAATATCATCTGCATATAACAGCACACGAATATTTACGTCTCTTAAGTGCAGGCTTCCACCCAGGCATTCGTGTATATCATTTAAAACAAGAAAGAAAGTCGGTCAAGCCCGACTATAACATACTCTGTACCCTTACACTCGCATTTGGTCAGGAGTCAAACGGCCAGTTAACACCCCGCGCACAACGCGGTGCGCTCTCTAAGTTTCTCTCTCTCTCTCTCTTTCTCTCTCGCACTATGATTGCCTGTGTTGAACGGTTAGGGTATGTTGCTGAGGTTGTTGGTGGGGGGGGTGGGTGGTGTTAACTGGCCGTTTTTTGCCCATAACTTGAGTATCGTTCATCCGATCTTTATCATTCCTTCAGCAAATCGATAAATAATTTTGTTTACAAGGTATCTCTGGAAGGAACGAACGATCTATCTCCAAAACTGTAGGAGATATGACGTTTTTTCCAAATTGCGGGGGCGCGAGGGGGCGTGGCAAAAATTGAAAATAAACTTGATCTGCCTGCAAGTATAAGAAATATATGTCCCATACATGTCAAACCTCGATCTCTTACCATCTCTGAGATCTCTTCGTTCATACGGACGGACGGACGGACGGACGGACAGACTGACGGACGGACAGACGGACAGACGGACATGGCTATATCGACTCGGCTGTTGATGCTGATCAAGAATATATATACTTTATAGGGTCGGAAACGATTCCTTCTCCCTGTTACATACTTTTGCACAAACTTAATATACTCTGTGTACCTTCGGTACAGAGTATAAAAACAGTCAAGATTAGTGGTGACGTAAGACACCCTTGCCTAACGCCCGATTTTGCCTCAAACGACGCTGACAATTCTTCTCTGCTTTAGATGCGTTCAATAAAATTCAGAATTTTGCTTGAGACTCCGAGTGTATGAAGCTTGTACCACAAAATTTTCCTGGGAATTTTATCAAAAGCTACCTTGAAGTCGACAGAGAACGCATAAACTTTTTTTCCTTCATTCCATTTCAGATGTACTATGGACGTTAGGTTGAAAATATTATCCATAGTCGAATATTTTCGTCTAAAACCTGCCTGAAACTCATTTAATACGTCGTATTCGTTATCAACTACATATTAGTTTTATCGAATCAAATGTTTGCAGTTCTTAAGTGATCCTCTATCCTAATCCGAAATTGCGTGGCGTTCCTTATAGTCTTCCAATAGCGAACAGTATGGATGAAAATTTGTCTTTCAGAAACTGACAGTCTGTACTTTTGGCTCACAATATGGTTTGTTCGTCTTGAAATGCTAAAATTAAGTTTTTCATATAGGTATGAGGGTTCATTTTTCCAGACTCTTTTATGTAACAAAACAAAACATCGCACATTCATCCACGATTGAAGGGGTAAGTCAAATATATTAATAGATACGTTAGATATTCAATCAGTGCGTTTTCGATTGTGGATATACCGTGCTATGTTGTTAAGTGCTACTTGTATTTTCCGTTTACTTGCTGAGGCACAGTTATTAAATACTTCCAAGAGGAAGAGAACAGAAGAGGACTGAAGTAAGGAGGGTCTTGGCTATCAGCAAGCGTATATTGACTGGTAGAAAGTGCTTAATACCGTTCTAGCTTTTACGTATTAAATTCAAGTTGCCTACGGATCCAACAATATGATCGTTCCATGTGAGAGTTGTGGAAAACACAAAATCCCAAATTGCTTGCTCGTTTTACATACTCAATGTCAGAATTATTTATTGTTAGCTGTGGCAAGTTGGAGGTATCAAAGTTTTTGTTGCTAATTATTAAGCACTTTCAGTTGGATGGGTTTTGTTCTAAACCGTTCCTTTCAGCCCATTCACTTATTCTACTTAGTTCGCTATTACAGACATGAACACACTCATCTATTTTACACAAAGGACTGTTAACGTACAACAGAACATCATCAGCATACATATGCACATCACGCTTTGACAAAACACGTTGTTAGGGAGCTAAATTATATCCTGCTGCGTCTATAATGGAATAAGGCATAATGATTTTGAAACAGAAAAGCTTAGTAAAAAGTTATTTGAATTAAGCGTTCTAAATTCTTAAAAGCACAATTTTTACCCAATTTTGTGTGTTCTCAAAACTGAAACATGTTAAACTAAGTAAAAATAATGAATTTTTCAAATTTTAGTATGAATAAGTATACCAAAACACACACCATTTGTGTTGTCCCCTGCAACTATTATAAAACGCTCATAAAATATATAAAAGAAGATCAAAATTATCAGAGTTGCCCACGTTTATAAGCGAGTTCCCAAAAATGTTTTTGAGCCGACCATTCTATTAAAATATATAAAAGATTTATATAATCCCTCTATTTCAGCTCTTGTTCTTTATCAAAACTACAACCCTAAATCTCTAAAAACACAAAAGCCAGCCCTGCATTGCTCATTGGCACAAATTGCTGGCTTCCTTATTTCTAGCAGCTGCTGTTCCTCTTTTCATTGCTGTGTCTTGCTTTTTTTTTTTGGGCACAACAACTACTACAACAAGGCCAACACGTCCCATGTCCTGCGTCCTCATTCCTCCACAAAAGCCTCTGTCAGCCAGTCAAGCAAAAGTCCTGGCTGCATCCTGCGTCGCATAACGCGCGCGCCGTTTCAACTTGAAGAAATAAACTAAAGTTGTCACGTAAGCAAAGTTTATGACCAAAAGGCAAAAAGAATAAGATGAATCCAAGATCCCGGACAATTTCCCAGCTGCTTTTGGCAAATGGCAACATTTCGTTGGACACGCGCCATGCCACCAAATCATCTGCAGAGCTGCCCCAGCTCCAGCTCCTCCTTGGGCTCCTCGCTGAAGGCTGCGTTTAACATTTAGTTGCCTGGCTGAACTGCAGTCGTCGTTTTGAAGGGAGGTTGCAGGAGGCGGAGAGAGGCGTGGCATTGCCACTGATTGACCAAATGATAGACAGACGACACAAGACTTGGACTTCCTTCTCTTCCTTCTCCTTCTCGCCGATTTCGCCGAGTGCTTACATCTTGCAGTTTTGCCTTTGATTGCAAGTTTTCTTTTTGCCCATTTAGCACGTCTTGGCATTCCGTCGATTCTCATTCTCATTTCTTATGATACTCTTCTACCCCTCGTCCAGCTCCTTCTCGCCGTCCATTCGTCAGGCTGTTAAATATTTCAACGGCGACTGGCAATTGTGCAATTTGTATCTTTTGCAACTGGCATTGCGAAGAGTAAGAAAAGTAGGTCGCCTTCCCTGCCCCCTTTCAGCCGGCCGATTGCAACGTTTCTGTTAATAATTTTGTAATTGTTCATTAATATTAAATGCCTGGGAAAAGCTTGCCAGAATGAGTAACTAAAGCGGATTGACAGCAGTTGACGGGGGGATTGCCTTTGAGATAGGCGGAGAAATCAATTGGAGATAATGATTATGAAATGTGTTTCTATGAAGCAGGTAGGCAAGAGCATGCGAAGCAATTTTCAGAGTGGGTCAGAACCGAATCCGCACACTTTCAACTTCTTCAGCTCGTCTAAGCATCTGGCCTCCCTTTCAGCCTTTCCCAACGTATTTACTCGACTCCCAGCCACACGTGCCTCATTGTTTGTGCTAATATAATGTTAGGCAAATATAATCAGGCCAAAAACATGTACACTCTTCAACTCAGGAACGAATTGGGGATACCATAAACATTGGACACGTGTTGTGGGATAAATATTTTGTCAATATATTTGCACAAATCTCTCCAAAAATAAAAGGGGTAGGAAATCTCATAAATTGCGTGCTTAATAATTTATTTTGATGGCCAACTCAAAATTGGCATTTCTTGGTGCCTGTTGGCAAATCTGCGGGGACACTTCAATGAACTAGCCTCGCTTTTTCCTTTTTACCATTCCCTCTGGGGACTTGGGGTTTGTAATTGAAAGCCTCGTTAATTAGTAAAACTTACTTTGCTTTCGAGTAATTTCCCTGTTTTGGCGCTAATTTTGCAATTAATTTGCTAAATTGCACATTCGCATTCATAAATGCAGCAACCGCCGCCAAATGCAGAACGCTTGCCGCTCTCGAAGCTGTCGTAAATGTCAAAATTGTCGTATGCTCGGGCACACACTTGTCAAAAATCCAATTAGGCAACATTTTCGGCATTTGCATTGACAAATTTCGTCGTAGAGCGCTAATGAGATGTGGGCGGGTATGTGGTGGGGTATCCACTTTGAGTCGGAGGCAGTGGCCTTGTGTCGTAAGGGTAAGGCTGATTTTTTTCAATGGCCTTGACAAGCTGGGCAATGTTAGGGTAATAGCCAAATAACCAAAGGATTGTTCATCAAAATTAAATAAGGCTTCAACAGCAGAAATTACCAAACCGAGCTCCTCTGCACTTTCTTGTCTTGGTGTAAATATGGGTTTAAGGAAACTCTTTATGCAACAATTTTTGCTTTGAGTAATATTCAAAAATCCTAACAATCACAGAAATATAGACACTAAACCCTTTATTGCACACAATGTAGAGTGCGATGTTTTAACTGTAATGGATGCGATGGACAAGAATCATAGAATTCTGTGTGAAGCTCAAGCTAGAAGAAGCGAATCGAGAGTATGGTATGAACAGCTCAATTACAACCTTGTCATAAAGAATTATTTTAGTGAGTAATACAGCACGGAAACTATTGGAATTGTTTTCAAAACCAGATGTGAACTGCTCCCACGCTCCCACAGGGAAACCGACCTTACTACAGCGATAGTAATTGCACATTGTGTAATACACAGTCGAGGGACGACATAATTCACATAATATTATGCCCTTTGTTGACGGAATATAGAGAAGCCTACTTTAATAAAATCTATTTGTAAAATAAGGAGGCAATTGAGCTTCTCAATCGGAAAAATTGGCAGGAGTTTGCAAAAATCAAAGAAAAACTGCAACTATTTCCAGTTCTTGTTATAGAATGTTTGGAGCTATTTTGAGGAAAATGTGTGAATTTATTTACTGGCCAGATGCAGCTAACGGACAATTGATTTGCATTTTTTTTTGGTGTGACCGCAAATTTTGAAGACAAAAATCTCGAAATGGCTCGATACCAAGTGTTTTTGTCGATATTTTGAATAATTGAACAACACTTCGAATCGTTACAGTTTAACGCTGATTTTTTAAACATACCCCTGGGCACCAAAAAGTTGGTATTTTTTGACTATCTGCAGGGCTTAATCCCGAAACGAATTTCGGTTCCGGGACCGGTTTCGGTACGTACCGAAATGAATGCTTCGGTTAAGGTTCTATTTCGGTTTTCAATTAATTTCGGTTTTCGGTTACGATACGGTACCCGGATTTTTATTTCGGTATACCGGTACGTACCGGTATAAGAATTACTTATTTTACTCTGTACCGAAGATACATAGAGTATATTAAGTTTGTGCAAAAGTATGTAACAGGGAGAAGGAATCAATAAAAATTTGCCGTGCGCTTTTAAAAATATTCAAGAATTAAGGTTTAACTCCTTCTGGAGGTACCTTAACCAATTGTACGATTGAAGTGAATTTTTAATATTGTGTTCCCAATGGCCTAGTCCACATTTGCTGAATTTTCCAGATTTTTATCTTAAGCCTTTAAAATCTAAGATAAAATGGTTGTCGTTGTGTGTTGCAAGTAGAAAAGTCCCCATAAAACGCGAACCGATGCTTTATATGAAAAACTGGGTATGAGGTGATGTTTCCAGAGGTCCCTTTTATCATAATTTTAGGGTTCCATGCCGGGGTTTTTTTTAGTGTTGTACTGTGTTATAATATTATAGTCGGGGGCAAATCAACTGGTACAGAGTATGTTATAGTCGGGCTTGACCGACTTTCTCAATTGTTATTATTGGAAAAATTAAATTCCGAGATAGGTCTAAATCATTTTATTCAACACAAAGTGAATTGTTTCACATTGACAAGTGACATCATATCATATTTCTTATTTTTTACATCTTTAACATGTAAGAACGTGTGATATATCACTAGTTTTCGAATTTAACTGCGAATTTTTAATGTCCATCATCAATATAGCATTCTTGTAATTGCATTCAATGTAGTTGAGCACGTATGATCTTCATAGCGGATTGATTATAAGGTTTACGCCAGCGAACCTAACCTGCTTAGCAGGAACAGAAAGCACGACTTTTGAAATCTCATATAATTTTGGGAACTTTGTGGAGGATTCTGACCACCAGTTGAGAATGTTTTCATGGTTTCGAACACGTTTAAGTCCGAGAACAGTCTTAATGGAGTCCAGTCGGTTATTTGTTGACACAATTGATGTGTTTTTATCACCAAGTTTCTTTTCCTGCAATATCATCTGCGCTTTGCAAAGGTAAAAAAAAACCGAAACTGTACCGGTGCCAACTATCGGTTCCAATAATAACGGTAAGCTGTATTCGGTTCTCAGAAAAATATTTTTATCGGTTCCGGTTCCGGTACTTGATTTGAAATGGCTTATTTCGGTTAACGGTTCCGGATCCGGTATTAAGCCCTGACCAATGCGTTTTGTTGTTGTGTCATAAACTTTTGGAGTTTACGCTTTTAAGAGAGCTGGTGAATACCCTCGTAAAGTGTAAAAACTTGAAGTGTTCGAAGTATCGGCTAAAAATACTTGGTATCGTACTAATATGATATCGAAATTTAGATTCATGTTTTTCTGTATAGACGTTGGCTGAGTAGACAGGATTGTCGCCTTGTATTTTTTTGATATTCCGGCTCGAATCTCAGGTTGAGATCTAGTAGATCTATAATCTTTTTTTTTTATTAAAAAAGCCTAAATTATAGCCGAAGACAGAAAATATGTTCAATCATAAACGTTAATAAAAGAAAATGAAAATAAAAAGTCAGCTCAGTGATTCGAACACACCACTGCCAGCTTATGAGTTTTGCATACAGTGCACTACGCCACTGAGACGTCTGGAATTCGTTGTAAATGTTAAGCTGTTGAACCTTAATTAACAGCAAAATTCACAGCCTGTCAAAAATAGCAGGTTTACCACAACAATTACTAGGGTTTAAAAGGGGCCGCTCACTACCTGATGTGTGGTAAATTTACCAATAACGTTTTTACGAGGACATGTATTTTATTGTTGTTATACACTTGAAAAGTGTATTATAATTTTGCCCAGGAGCTTGCAATGCATAAAAGGAATCTTCTCCGACCACATAAAGTATATATAATATATTCTTGATCGGCATGACGAACTGTCCGTCTGTCTGTTTCTACGCGAACAAGACCCTCAGTTTCTAAGCTATCGAGCTGATATGTTGCACAATGTCTTATTTTAGCTGCACGCTGCTAATATGTCGGAACCGCCCGGATCGGATGACTACCTTTTGTAGCTGCCATAGAAACGATCGTACAAAAAATGGGTTTTTGTGAGAAAAACCTTTTTGGGTTTGAATGTTAACGTTCTTTAAGTCGGGCATTATTAAAATTAAATGCTTTCGAACTGATCTGCGAAGTTTGGTCGAAATCGCTAACCCTTGGAGCGAACTTTTTCAAGTGTATTAAAACTTCGGTACAGACGAAGTAAGCTTTCCTGTCTCGTTTTTGAACTACAGTTTGCAGTTACATTGTGCCATTGAAATAGTAACTCTCATATATGTTGTGGTTTTTTTTTTACTGGGTTATAAGCAAAAGTTAAAATTGGAATAGTACATTTACTGCGCACATTTCATTTGCCCCTATTATATTCATCAATGATGGAATTCTAACTTGAGAGTTACAAGTGGTAAAATGTATGCGATGTGGAAGAAATTATTGGCAGATTCAATACAAGAAATTAATTTGACGCGACACACGCTTTGCGCGCGATGGTGCAACTGGTTGAGACGGCATTCCAATCGGGCTCAGTGCAAGGGCCCCGAGCTCGAGTCCGACCAGAGTTAAGATCAAATTTTTAATTTTCAAACGCATATATACGGAGATTTCACAAAAATCTCTTCCAACCAAATTCCCACCCAAAATCAATTCTCGGTGTCCCAGAAATACTCTTTCGGTTGGTTTCAAATCTCTCGTGTTTTGCTAGGAGATTTAGCAAAATTCACCACCCAAACCATTTTGATCAAGCACAATTAGTTTTGGAAATGAAAACAACATTATTTTTCTGGATAGGTTGCATCAGATGAATCAATTATCTAATTCGTTTAAACATAGCAATTTGCAGTTTCAATAATTGATACGCAAAACCAACCAAAGTCTTTCATATTTGTCAAAAGCAACCACCTCAGGTGGCGCCAGGTGCTGATTGTGTCGCCATCTATGTGACAGCCAGCTGACTAAGGGCTGCCAAGTTATACTTCGAACAAATTTTTATATTTGGCCTTTTATTTTTATACTCTGTACCGAAGGTACATAGAGTATATTAAGTTTGTGCAAAAGTATGTAACAGGGAGAAGGAATCGTATCCGACCCTATAAAGTATATATATTCTTGATAAGCATCAACAGCCGAGTCGATATAGCCATGTCCGTCTGCTCGTATGGAGAATATGATATAAATATATATAAATCTGAATTATAATTTTAAAATGCATCATAAAACATATAACACAATCAAAAAATTACAGTTGAACATCAAATTAACCCTAACTAAAAAATAAGGGATATTTTTTTTTGCAAAAGATGTAGCCCTGTTTATAGATACGACACTTCAACTGGATCTGTTTGTGTTCTAACTAGATTTTCAAATATAGAAAATGAAATCTCTTGAAGTTCTTTGGTACCAACGGATTTTTCGTGAGTTTTGCAAACCGACCGAGGCCAAAATCTCTAGAGATTTCTAGAATACCTCCGAATGAAATCTTTTTCTATTTATTAGAAAATTTTTTTAAAATCCAAGGAAATGTTAAAAATAAAACGAATTTCCAAAATATCATGAAAAGTTTTTTTCTCAGTGCACCTAAATTCTGATTTCAGAGCCAAGTTTGCCATTGTATTTTCGTTTCTTTTCTATAACTAACCTCGGCTACTTTAAATGTGACCAGGTCCGATTGGCCGCTTTCTTAAAAAACTGGATTTTCGAGCTAACTTATAAATAACAGAGTAATTTGACTGACTGACCTTAGACTGTAAAAGTTGAGTTTCTTACCAATTACTTATTGGCCCCCCCCCCCCCCCCCCTGTGAACTGAAATTTTAATTTCTTAAATAAGCTTCCCAAGCCCTACGTTCTTGTTCCCTTCTCTTCTCTCTCTCTCTAATCTCTACACACTTAAAAAACTCCACTCTGTCACTCATTTTTCAACTCTTGACTGTTGCTCAGCCTTCAGCTTAATCAACGTAGCGACAACAGCAGCCACAACAACGCCATGCGACATCCAACACTCAGATTTACACTTCACTACACTGCACAACATGGAGCCCTGCAACCAAATTTGCTTGTACATTACCAATGACAACAATCCCAGAGGCAGTGCTTCCCGCCTGCCCGAGATGATAATGATGAATCCCCCAAACGCTGCAGCAACAGCAAAAAGAAAAATTCTTCAAAAATGGTAACACTTTAAAAACTGCACGCGTGAGTTTTTTCCTGCAGGCGTATTTCCATTGCGGGCGGGGCGGGGTGGGAGAAGGTGAAAAGCAGAAAACAAAATGTGCACAGCACAAAAAATTTTTGTTGCAAAACGCGCCAAAGTTGGCCTAAGGCTAACAAAAATGTTTGCGGGAGGCGGCGGGAGAGATTATGAGACAGACAGACAGCGTTGTACTCCCATTTCTCTCTGTGTTATCCCTGTGGGTTTATAATTTGTACTGGATGTGGCTGCTGCTTCTGTGGTTTTTCTTTCTACTTGTTTTTTCTACTGTATAATTTTCATTTGTAACCGCGCGTGAAATTTACACGCATTTTGAAGTCTAATTTGACATTAATTCAATACCCTCAGGATAGTTACGCATTACAGAGCATGTGGGTGGTTCGCTTGAATGCTGTGTGTGTGCGTGTGCGATTGGGTGAAAGTGTGTGGGTGTGCGGTTGAGTGCTCTCTGCTGTGGCTGCGTGTTTAAGTTTGTAAAATAAAAACTGGGCAACTATTCATTGTGTGAATTTTGAAGAAAATTTTAGCAAACTGCAGAGTAAAGATAGTAACCAGAAGTTGGCATAAAATCAACATTAAACTTTAGTAAAAGCGAACAAAAAAAAACCTAAGGATGCAATTTTTTTGCATACCCTTAAAAACAGTTTACACTAAGTACTATTTAAATACAATCGTATAATTTCCTCGAATAAAAGACTCCAAGCCTAATTTAACACTCTTTCGAAATGCATATTGAAAACCGAAAAAAAATCACCAAAGCTTTGCAATCTACATTTTCTCTTGCTATTCAGTATAGTGCTATGAGTGAAAACTCACAAAATTAAGGACACAGGGTTTCATTTTTATACGTAAAGTGCAACAAAAATCTTTGGGTCAGTGGTCAGACAGACTTAAAATGTGGCATTAAGTCCAAATATCGGATTCAAATTTGGCGCAGATAATGCTTAGACCAAATCCTAATTTCGGAAAAAATTGTAGACCGATCGGACCACGGCCACCCCTACCTTCCATACTAGCCCATTTTTATACACTTGTAAAGGGTATATTAAGAATGTCCAGATGTTTGTAACGCATAGAAGGAAGCATCTCCGACCACATAAAGTATATATAATATATTCTTGATCAGCATGACGAGCTAAGTTCATATAGCCATGTCCCTCTGTCCGGCTGTCCGTCCGTCTGTTTCTATGCTATTTCCTCCGTCAGTTTAAAAGTTATCTTAACCAAACTTTGCACGAAGCCTTTTGGTACAAATACACTGCACATTTGTCGGAACCGGCCGGATCGGATGACTATAAAGCTGCCATAGGAACTATCGGTCAAAATACTTGTTTTAGTGAGAAAACTTTTTTGTTTTCAATGCAAATGCCCCCACACCTCGCATTTTTTAGTTTTCTATGATTTTACATAATTCCACCAAGTTTGATGAAAATCGGAAAACTATATAGTATAGCTGTCATACAAAACTTAGTTCAAAGAAAAAGTCTTAATAGCAAAACTTTTTTGTTTTCAATGCTATCGCTCCAAAACTTGTTACTGATCAATACTATATGCTATCACACAATTCTGCCAAGTTTGATTCAAATCGGATGACTATAGCATATAGCTGCCATAGGAACGATCGGTTGAAAAAGTAGTTCTAGTGGGAAAAACTTTTTTGTTTGCAATGGTAGCGTCTTTTTACTTTCCAATTATGAATATTATCAGTTGCCACACAATTTTGGGAAGTTTTGTAAAAATCGGATGAACATAGCTGCCATATAACAAACTGGCAAGCAAATGGTCAAAGTAATGGCGCCATCTATAGCTGAGTTTGGGAAATAACTCAGCTAAGAATGTTCGACGAAAAACATTTAAGACCCCAATTTTTAATTAAAATTAACATAAAATTAATTGAACAAGCTACAAGGGTATATAAACTTCGGTCGAGCCGAAGTTAGCTAGCGAAGTTGGCCCTATTTTAATAACTTATACTTTTTCAAGCTTAAGCGCTTTAATATAGCGAATATCTATTTTATAGCTTTAAAAAGTATATATTCCGATTTTAAAAGACTATTTTTATATATATTATGGGTAAGCACGGTATATTATAGCTTTTGGAAAAAAGTCATGTACTTAAAGTTTTTCTATTATTAAGTGGAACATAGATGATATTTTAACTGGCGTTAGCTGGCCGTTTTTTGCTCATAACTTGAGTATCGTTCATCCGATCTTTATCATTCCTTCAGCAAATCGATAAATAATTTTGATTACTAGATATCTCTAGGTATGAACAATCTATCATCAAAACTGTGGGAGATATGACGTTTTTTCCAAATTGCGTGGGCGGGAGCGGGCGTGGCAAAAATTGAAAATAAACTTGATCTGCCTGCAATTATAAGAAATATATGTCCCATACATGTCAAACCTCTATCTCTTACCATCTCTGAGATCTCTTCGTTCATACGGACGGACGGACAGACGGACATGGCTATATCGACTCGGCTGTTAATGCTGATCAAGAATATATATACTTTATAGGGTCGGAAATGATTCCTTCTCTCTGTTACATACTTTTGCACAATCTTAATATACTCTATGTACCTTCGGCTTAGCACGTATGTACCTTCGGTACAGAGTATAAAAACGAATGATGTTGACTTAAAACTATTTCGAAAACGGGCAGAAGATATTAGTTACACAGAAATCTATACCCATTTAAGAACAATACGTCGTTGTTAGTTGCCATCGATTACATACATACGTCAGATTTTCGCTATTAAAATACACCAACAACAATTGAACCGCCACAACAAAAAACACGATATCAGCAAATCGGAATACGAACATTTCCATATTTCCAAATTTTTCTCTTTTTAATGGATAAGCCTCACAGCACACGTGCAAAGTCTATCAATATTTGCCTACCGATACCGGGCTTCCCTCAACCGAATGTGTTCTGTTATCGCGCTCACTGTTAAGTGGCTGTGGTTGAACACAAAGCACTGAACGGACTGCCTGCAACCGAATAACAGGCCCATGCCAGTCAATCGGGCATAAAATGTGTGTCAGAGAAAAAATAGAGAGTTTCACTCTGGAATCAAGAGCATTCGTTATCAAAAGTACGGTAAGATTGAAATTTCTTGATCCAAGAGCGAAATTCTTGATCCAAGAGTGAATTTTTGATCCCGACATTCCTAATTCAAGAGTTTCAGCTGTTGATCCAAGTATGACTAATTCTTGATTCAAGAGTTTCAGTACTTGATCCAAGTACTGTTAAATTTTGTTTTACCCCTATTCAATGTGCCAGGGGAAAAATGTTATTTTCTGACAAATGCAAACGGGGGACCGATTTTTGCGACCTCTGGAAGTGAAGTAAAGCAAAAGTCAAGCTGTAACCTATCGATACAAACTTCTCATATCTATGTACGAAAATAAAGTGGAAGGACAAGGCACTTTTGGAAGGGGACTTTTGCTTGTTAGCATTAATAACTGTGGTCCATTCGACTATAGTCAATGGCTTTTGATAGACATATCAAATATTTTGTTAAACTAAATTCGTTCTCTTCAACCAAAATAAGGCCGAACTGGATTCAATTTTAAAAAAATAGTTTTAAGAAAAAAATTCAAATGTTATGAACCAAAGTTCGAACCAAAACTGTGGTAAACCAGCATTTCTAGGAAAGTAATCATCTATATGAAAAAGTCGTTTGAATTTCATTTCAAATTTATTTGGCAATTTTTAAGACATTTTCGAATCTGGTATTTCATTTTGCAACGATCTGGTATCTATCCATGATTAGTTATAATTTTCGGTGATCCACACTGTTTGCAACACTAAATCCGCTTACTTGTCGTCTGTCAGCATTTTAAATTCACATTATTTCCGGTGGCGTGGCCTATATAAAAGCATTGTTGGGCTTGGCTCAGCCTTTATTCGTCAAATTTTCAAGCTGTCCAGATCGAATCTATGCTCCACAAGAGTGTGAAACTCGTGGCATCCTGCTTGCGCAGTGAAAACTGATATTTGCTTAAAATTTCTGGCCATCCAACGTCCACTCGCTGTTTAGCTGAGTTTAGGTGGCCATTACTGTTTATAACTACGCCATCGAGGGCATATTTCTACATTTGGATGCAAGCATTGTGCAATCTACGCTATCGTGCTTAGGCGCCCGACTAAAGTCTTCATGTGAGCATGCAAATACCCTATGTGGGGCTGACCTAACTACCTCTTGAATTCATTATGTAGTTCTGGCAACTGGATGGTAGGATTTCACCATTTGTGACGTTTCGTGTCTTGCGAGGAACAGACTCTTCTTGGAGATACGGTGTCTTTGGGGATTGTCTGAAACACACCTACTGTATTAGAGTAAACCTACGTTCGGCTGTTAAACGCCTCAGCTAATATACCCGTTTGCAATAGCAAGGAGAGAGTGAGGGAGTAAAAGTCTTCCCTTCCTAGAGCCTTGGCGAATCGATCGAGTAAAGCAGAAAAGAAACAGCAGCAGAACACATTCTACCCAGCAGACATATCGAGACGGCGTAAAAGTTTCGAGTGAACAGTGGGCTAGAATGGCATTGTGATGGTGAAAAATCATCTCAGGAATAAGAATTTCACACTACATACGACCAAAAAATCAAAGTCGCTAAGGTTTTTTTTTGTTAAACCTTTCCTTGAAAAAATTTTTTTTGTAGCAAGAAAAAATTCAAATTTCAACATAGAAAAGAAAAAGAATAGAAATATCTAGATCGGTTCAAAATACATAACTAAAGTCAAAACAAAAGACAAAACCAAAAACAATTGTTTAAATAACATTAAAACCATAGAAAACATATTTTCAAGGAAAGTGCAACTGAAAACAAATCAATTCATTTCAACATTCGAAAATTTAATCCATTTCAAGCTAATGTGCTATTGCATGGGAAGGCCTTCATCATCGCTACAGCAGATTATTTTCATAATCCTAGTCCCGGCCGCAACGGACAACTACAGAACAAGTGCAAGTGAAAATGTTAATTTAAATAAAATTAATTGTGTTGAATCAGACTCTGTTATGGGCAAAGCAAAATATTTCTTTGTTAATCACATCACGATATTCTGTGTAGCTCTGTTGGTACCTGTGGCTACGCACTACCATGGTAAAACGGTTTAAATTGCTATTCTTTTCATGCAGACCAACGTAAAGTGCAGTAATCACTCGCTAGGTGAACCTTAAGAGAAAAAAGATCTGGTGTACTAATATGACGTTATAAAACAGCCTGTTAGCTGTTAATGAGTATAGTGAAATAATTAGCAAGCTAAATTCTGGAAGTTGACTGATTTAAAATTTAAATGAGTTAAGTTATAAGTAGAATATCTATAAAATCATCTACATCATCAATAGTTTTAAGAGGAACTGAAACTCGAAATTGAATTAAACTAGATACTAGACTTATAGATTTTTGTTGGATATGAAATGTCCTTGAAGAAAACAAAAAAAACATGATTACATAAATTAGGCTTAAAACTTTTTTCTTCGCTAGAACGCAACCATGCGGAATAATTCCATTTATTAATAATTTTGCTGAATTTAAATTAAACCAGTAAAATAAGCTCATCGTAAACTTAGGAAATGAATTTAAAATTACTCATTTTGTTGAATTGAAATTTAATTGTACTTTCTATAATATCCTGCCATGTGGTTGTCGAAAACAATCGATATTTTCTTACTTTAACCAATAAAAATGAAGTTTATAACGATTTTAACCTGAACATAATACTTCTTGTTAATATAGAGAAATAACTTTTCTCGTTCCTTAAAGAAGATGACAGGGTAAAAAAGAAATTTTTGAGCTTTTTATAACTTTATTTGCGCTAGAAGGCTCATAAGTAGGGTGGGTTATGACGCGATGGGCTACTTCCATCATCTTAGTAGTCTCAGCATATTTTTACCTAATTGCTTAAGGTTGTCCAGCTTCTATCGTGTTCTCTAATTACTCCCAATTACTTTCCTGTATTTAATGGCCCGGAATTCCTATTATTTTTTTTTATGTAACCATGGGTACTGCAAAGCGGTTTTAACGAACCCACCCACAGGCTGTTTTTGCTGGTCGTTTCTAGGAAATCCAAACGAAGTTCTCTGGTAGACAAACATGCCCATGGGTGTACAACTGGTTTCAGGACTGCATCCACTGGTTGTACACTAAAAAACCTAAGTTTCGATTAGTAAAGGAACAGCTGCTCAAACCGAACCTTACACTTTACAACTTTACAAATTTTAGGGGTTTGCAGCTTTGGTTCAGAAACATATTTTAGTTATTACTGAAATTTGGTATGTTACTGGGTTGTTAGAGTCTTTTGTTAGATTCTTTGCTCTTTGAAGACCAGTTCCGAATATGGTTGAAGGGGTTTTAAGGTGTAGGGTGTCAAAAAAATATAATATATAAACTATACACTTGCAACTTGTGTGGTTGGATTCTACTTTTACTGTTTCATAAACGGTACAAAACTAGTGTGAACCAGAAATGCTCCATACATGTTAAGTAATATACTCTCTACGTGGAAAACATATTTAAAGATAAATTTCTGTTTAGTTTGGGAAAATGTACCGGGAAAGTATTAGAAAATTTGTCCTATTCGATCTACTTTATATCGGTTCCTTAACTATAATTACCATTGAATTTGATAATAAATTCGAAATACTCTTTCAAAAATGAGTAAATTAATAGTCGTTAATAAAAGGTTATGCTGCAGATAATTATCTTATAATTATAATTCAAATTTAAGTACATACAACCACAATTTGGTTTATTTTACTGCATTTTTCATATCTTCTATTTTTGGGGCTTCCCCTTGACAAAAGAAACTGGAGCAAAACTTTTTCACTCAATTTGCTCCATTCCAATTATCATATTTTCTAAAATCTAACCCACCCCGACAAAGAGTTTAATAATAGGAAAAAGTCAATGTCTTTGCAGATCGAAATGAAGCGATATGAAGCAGGCGGCAAACCAGCTAAGAAACTGAGAGACGACAACAACAACAACAACAGCTAAAATGGAATTTGCAATGAGCTTGAGCCCTTCGAAGGGAAAGAAGTTGCGTCAGTCCCGAAGCTGGAGCTGGAGCTGAAGCCAGAGTTGAATGACAGTGTCTCGCTCACCCCCAAAAAAAAATAGCGAAGACATTGGCAAAGCAGCAGCAGCAAAGGATGATAATGCAAGGACTCATGAGTATGTGTATCCGTATCCTTGTGTGCGGTTAGGAAAAGCTGCAAATGCGCTTTCGGTTGATTAAATTAAATCGCTAAAGCTGCAGGCTATGAAAAATGCAGCCGCCCCTCGCACTCCCAAAGGGGCGTGGCCGGGGCCAGTGCACTCAGCGTAATGGCGACAAAGACGACGGAGACGTCGTCGAAGACCGCAAAGTATTTACCTATTTTTTTTCTTCCATTTTTTGGACGAGGATGGGCATATGAAGACATCAGAGCAGCAGCAGCTCAAGGAGCCACCTGCATCCCAATTGTCACACACACACACACACTTAGAGACATCATCCTTGGCTGCACTTCCGTTTCCGTCAAGCTGCTTGGGCTTCCACCGCCCCTCGGTTCAAACAATAACTTATCGAAGCGTGAGTATGAGGCCAGCGGAGTTTGTCTTCAGGTTTCGTTGGGGATTAGAGATTTTTGTCAATGAAGGTAATTTGCGGAAGATTTTGTCTAGAATTTCAATTAGATTGACAATTTGGCCAACAAAAAATAACGAAACGAAAAAGGAAACCCAACAGAAACTTTGGGGTTAACTAAATCGGTTTATGGGATTTCAGTTTTCTTTTTCGCCAATTCGTAATTAGTTTTTGGGGTTTATCATTTCATTTCTGTCCAGCTGTAAGCAATTCCCATTTAACCTGCAACTTTCACTTAATGCCCGATGCAAATGACTTTATTAACTTTTATTCAACCCCACCGTTTCCCCCTGCTTCTACAACACAATCAACAACTGGCAAGCGATAAAGCAACCCAGTCTTTAGCCTGCACATGGGAAAGAAAAGCAGGAGCTAAAGGGAGCTGCCTGGCTGGATTATCAGTTGGCAAAATTAATGCTAATTAGTTGAAAAATATATGAGATACGTTTATTGTTGTTGCTGTTGCTCGAAAGGCAGGAGGATGGGGTGAGCGTGGAAAAAATGCCATCGTTTTGTTGCACTTCCGTTTGCGCCATCAGAAAGCACAAAAAAACAAAAGCAGAGAGAACGAAAGAATGCATAAAATATGAAACAAATGCGGTGCAAACATGACAGCCAAAGGCTGAAAAAAAAAATGGAGTTGCCACAGTGGTTGAATATGGAGATTTTGTGGTTAAAAATACATTAACCCGATATATAGCGGAATTGAAATCGAACTCAGAAGTTCAGTGACAGAACAATATGCTTCGGAAACGTCGTTTTGGAACTGACACAAAAAGTCACTAGAGAGTTGATTGAGCAGCTGGTATCAGATTTTAAGGGTAGACATCAGATAATAGGATTTTCTTGTTGTCTGAAATTTTGTCATTAAACTGTGATTAATGTTTTAAAATGATCAAAACTAAAACATTTTTTCTGTTAAAAGAATATTTATGTTAATTGTGCTTTGATTTCAGTATGCTGTACGCTGCGAAGTAATTATCTACCTTGCCTGTCTAAGGTACTTGCTGTGTTCGGAACTTCCGTTTTTAACCCTGAACCGAACCGGTTTGAACCTGAAATTCTGACTTTTTTAAACTGTGATCCGAACCTTACACCAAACTTAAGATTGGTTCAACAAAATTAAATATATTCTTAAATTTATACTTATAAATCTCTAGGCCCGACTGATTGACTGATTATCAACCCACAGCCAATACCGTTTATCCGAGAGAACTAAGATTTGGCCTAGACTTTCGTTTAGTTATGCAGAAAATTTGGAAAATTTGACCGCAAAGTGGGTGATTTAACTCTCTATATTCTCTGTAGCTGTTGTCTATTGTCTATCTATATATCTCAAACCCATGGTAAAGTCCAAGGTTCTGTTCACGGACCGGTTCCTGTACTAATCGATACCCAGGGTTTTGGCTAGAGTCTGGGCTTAAACGATTGTTTAATGGTTGACCGATGTTCTGCTCTCAACTTTCAGTCAAAATTTAGACATATTCAGGAGAACGCGTCCAGACTACCAAGCTATGTATATGAGCCGTCAAGTCAACTGGATCACATTCATTACATGTTATTATTCATAGGTGTTCTAAAAAGTGTTTCAAAAGTGCCTAGTCTTTGAATTTTGGAAGCCTCACCTTCTACGTTTATACCCAGCTAGCATTTTATGAAATTTCTGATCACATTTGAGTCTTTTTTGATTCCACTCTCGGATTAAAAGAGTCATGAATGATACTTTTGTCGGGAGAATAATGGTGCCCAAGCCGACAATCTATCTTAAAGAGTCGGTTATAGCCCGTTTTTCTCATCAGTTTTGACTCAATCATATTTCCAATAAGTTTTGAGGCATATCCATGAGTCATTTCCGAGTCTTCTTTAAATCGGACATGAATTTGATCTCTGTAATCTTTAAAAGAGTTTAAAGAGGACTCATCAGTGCGATTTTTGTTAAAATGATCTTCCAAATGCATTTGCTTTCCCCTTTTGCTAGTATACTTATGTTTTTCTTTCTTTTCGAAATCGCAATATGGATGGGATTTCCAAAAAGCATTTATAATTATCAACAGAAGCGATTCTGTACTATATTTTAAATAGTTTTTTTCGGTCATCGGTATTGAGAAAACTAGAAAAATCTTTAGAATTTGACTTAAATGATTGTTTGAACCGAACCTTTTTTTGTATACAGGACCTAGGTTTGGACTCAGGTTCGGGGTCTCAGATATTGAAAGGGTTCGTTTCATTGTCCGGTTCGAGGAACCAGGAAAACACGAACCGAACGGGTTCTTTGGGGTTCGGTTCAGGACCGGTATGCAGCCTTGCTATTTTCTCTGTAACTGTAACAGTCGCAAAAGAATAACAGTAGCGCTCTGAACTAGAATTAGTGAGAACCATTTCTGCGCTCATACTCTTGTGATTAACCTGCGTGCTCTGCAAGTAGTACCAACAACAACTACATATGTATGTACATCTTTGTGGGTGTGTGTGTGTGCATTAGGTCGGACCTCAAAACTGCAAATTGAAAAAAAGTAGGTCTCAGCATCCCAAAATGAAGCGGGTCTGTTCAATATTGTTTATCGATCGATCGTTTTTAAGATCGTTAATTTCACGTTCAGAGGATGACGAAAGTTATCTCCGCGACTTTGACGCTTACCAAAGTGCTTCAAATCATAAAGCGATTACTGACATCACTAGAGCTTTCGATGGCACTAATAGAGAGCTCACGAACCCAAACGTCAAATTACTTTAAAGGGCCATAAAACTTGTTTTTGTCTTATCAAAAGTACAGAAATTCTGAATACTATATTGAATGTTAATCACATTTCTAGTAAATTTAGGTAAAACTTGAGATGAATCAAGGTTCGAACCAAATCCTGCTCCCAAAAACGTCAAACATAAAATTTTATTGGGTTTGGAGCCCTGGTATAAACGGCAATATTACCCAGCGGCGCAAATTGCCATTACAAAATGGATTACTCCTAGATTACTTTGCCATCAGTATGAAATAAATAATCGCATACAATCTGCATTACTTTGCCGTATGCATAGCCGCTTTGTAAACAGGGTGCGCACAGCCTGCATTACTAGTAATAAAACAAGTACGCCAGAGCCGACCCAGCGGCGCAAATTGCCATTACAAAATCGATTGCTTATAGATTACTTTGCCTTTAGTATGAAGGAAATCATCGCATACAATCTGCACTACTTTGCCGGGGTAAACGGGGTGCGCACATCCTGCATTACTAGTAATAAAACAAGTATGCCAGAGCCGAACTGCCATCGGATTCGGATTCGGATCGGATTTTTTTTCAAATTGTAATGCAGAATGTTTGCAGTCCGTTTACAATTCAACACACAATTTAGGAATCGTATACTCAGTCGTAAAGCACTTGTAATACGATTCAATATACTAGATGGAAAAGTATACGGGTGGGTAAAGTACTTGTTTTACTATGCAATGTACTATTGATAGAGAAGTATATGGGTCGGTAATGCACGTGCATTACATCCAATATGAGTGGGTAATGATGTAGTAATGCAGTGGTTTTTATATTAGTTTATTTTAAATGATTTTATTTGTTATTCCTTGATAATTAAAATTTATGTTTTTGCAAAGCTTTAAATTGTCCAGACTACAAATGGGAAATACGTCGTCATCAGGGGGCATGTCCTTTTTCGTCAGCTTTTCAAGGATGGCCAATAAATCAATTTGTCATTTTTTTAATTTTTGGTTAGCACTGCATAGTCGTGTTTTGAGCCTCCCTCACTTTTGCCAATTGAGTTTACAACTCTTCAAGTGTGTTTTCCCGACAAATATTAGTATGTACACTAAAATTAACTAACAACTAAGCCAAATTCAAGTGACACATGAAATTGTTGTTGCGGAATAGGCTTGGGCACCCCTAGTCTAGACTTTATAATCTGTTATTTTGTGGCGGCAACCATCTTGAATTTAGAATGATACAGAATATACATTATTGTATTGGCATCATTACTTACGGTGTGTTGTAAATTTCAGATCTATCGGTCGACAGGAAGGAGGTAATATTTCAATTATTAGATTTTACCCTCATTACATTGTAAGCTAAATGAAACCTTTTGAAAACGTATAAATAGTTAACTGATACTCTGATACTTATAAATTCAATGTCTTGCAGAATATGTGACGTACTTATATATATTATATTTAAGCAAAAATAATAATATAAGGTTGTCAAAAAAGTCTTGAGGTATTTTTATTGAATTTTCAATTGTTCATAAAATTGGTTATAATAATGCGATTTAAGTCAAATATGCGCCGTTTTGTTCGATGACGAGTTCCCAACGAGATGCCAACTTCATAATGCCCCTCTTATAGAAGCTCGCTTCCCTATTGGCAAAAAACTCGGAGAGCCAATTTTCACAGGACTCTCTTGTGGCCAACTTCCGACTACCAAGCTCGTTCGCCATGGACAGAAATAGGTGGTAATCACTTGGTGCGAGATCCGGACTATACGGTGGATGCAAAAGAACCTCCCATCCGAGCTCCCGGAGCTTCTGGCGCGTCACCAAAGATGTGTGTGGCCTGGCGTTGACCTGATGGAAGACGATTCGGCCTCTGTTGATCAAAGATGGCCTCTTCTGCATAAGTGCTGCATTCAAGCGGTCCAGTTGTTGGCAGTACAGGTCCGAATTGAGCGTTTGGCCATAGGGGAGCAGCTCATAGTGGATGATTCCCCGCCAATCCCACCAAACACACAGAAGAACCTTCCTGGCCGTCAATCCAGGCTTGGCCACCGTCTGGGCAGCTTCACCGCTTTTCGACCACGACCGTTTGCGCTTCACGTTGTCGTAAGTGACCCACTTTTCATCGCCAGTCACCATCCGCTTCAAAAACGGGTCGATTTTGTTGCGATTTAGAAGCGATTCGCATGCATCCATACGGGCAAAAATGTTTTTTTGCGTCAAGTCGTGTGGCACCCATACATCGAGCTTCTTTTTGAATCCAAGCTTCTTCTAATGGTTTATAACGGTTTGATGACTCATGCCCAGCTCTTGGCCGATGCTACGGCTGCTACTATGCCGGTCTCTTTCGATCAATTCAGCGATTTTATCGCAATTTTCGACGACAGGCCTTCCGGACCGTGGCGCATCTTCGATCACCTCTGCACCAGAACGAAAACGTTGAAACCATCGTTGTGCGGTGGAAATGGAAACTGTATCGGGTCCATAAACTGCACAAATTTTATTGGCAGCACGAGATGCATTTTGGCCTTTATCGTAGTAGTACTGTAAAATATGCCGTATTTTCTCTTTATTTTGCTCCATGTTTGCGACGCTATAACTCACGAACGACTAAAAACAAACAACAATAAATCAAACACGTGTTAGCGCGTGAAAAGAGCTTTCCAAAAAGCTCTAGCGTGAACCGATGCGACGAATACAACTAGAACTACGCGCTTGCAAAGACAAGCTTGCGGAAATACCGCAAGACTTTTTTATATATTTACTTAAGCAAGAAGTACTGAATCGAAAGAATGTTTTATAACGTCCTTTCTGGCGCAATCACATCTGCCCTGACAAATCTGAATGGGCAAGGACCCCTAGTAGAGTTCAGTCGACTCTTGCTTATCAGTAGAGCGGTTAACTCTCAACTAGGGAAAGCCTGCGAAGATATGTGAATAGGGTCAATCCTCAGGGAGGTGTTTTTTCGGAGTTTTAGTCTGGTGTCCAGTCTTGGGTAAACCATCTGTTCTTAGGAATCTTGTTAAACGCAGTACTACTTCCACAGAAGCCCTTTACATTATGTTGCATCTAATCCCCCTAGATCTAGCAGCCAGAGAAATAGCTGGTACTACTGCTATTAGGCTTAGAGAAACTGCTACCTTTTGTGTAGGTTCCCATGATCGGTCGGCTATACTAAGTAGTCAAGTAGCGACACCAACAAATATTGATTATTGCATGCCCACTTTAGTTTAAAAAGTTTGTAAAAATAGAATGTCTACATAAAATTTGGATACTTTGGAACTGATAAACTAGTGGAAGGGAAGAATCATGTTTTATAACACTACACCAGTTGCTTTTCCGTCACTTATATAGTTGTTACCGACATTCTTTATCAGCACCAAAAGCCGAATCTATCTTGCCTAAACAAACACTAAATATTTACTATGTCTATATTGGAAGCTTCAGTTTTCATAAAACACTTAATTCTATTTCACGGAGAATTTGAATAAATCAAATGTAGAAAAAATTATGCATAATCCACTTTTGGGCCCACTGTTTCTTTTCCTGGACTTTCATAATGAATAATCATAAAAATTGCATAAATTATGTGCCGACGCCGTCTTGCTTAACGCCTGCCTGTGGCGGTAAAAACGACAGACGACGACGTCGTCCAGGGCGGTATGCGGGAGGGGGCTGGAGTGTGGCACACTGCACAAATGAAATGCAGAAATGTAAATCTAAAATAATTTACGCGTCTTTGTTGACTGCAGTTTGCCGTGGCCATAAAAACCTGCCGCTACTTTTGCTTCTTCCTTTTGTTTTTCACTTGTTTTTCCTTTTCCCAGCCATATAAACTGTTGCTACACAAAATGGCGTCATCGCCGTTGCCAACTTGGTTGGTCGGTTGGTTGGTTGGTTGGCTGGATCTGGATCCTTTTTAGTCCTACACAGAAAAGTAGCGAGAGAGTTATGCGCCCTGGCCTGCATTTGCATTTATGGCATGGAATAATCCATTATCAGGCATTTTGCAGGTTGCCTTGGCAAGTAATGCAGTAGTCCAAAAGTACGGGGCAGGACGCCGACGGGTTGACAGAAAGAAGAAACCTCCAACACACACACACACACACACACATATAAAGGGCAGTTAAGCCATTTGGCTTTAGTTTAAAAGTGGCTCGGACGCTGCAGATTAATTTGCCCTCAGCCTTTGGCTAGTAACGAGGATTAAGACATTTAAAGTGAGTTTGCAGCTGGAGAAATTGAGAAACTAAAAAAGATTGTGGAAGGTGGAAGGTCATTTATCATGATTATTACAAAAGTGGCTTAGGTAAGAGGAGCTCTGTGGCCCCTTTAATCCACACTAATCAACACATGACCTGCAGTCAATTACATAAATAAATACCCTTAAATTATGTTCTAATGAATAATTAATGTCGTATATCACATTAAAACATTTACCTCTTTAAATGCTCCACAACAATTCTCGATGGACCTAAAACTAATATTAAATACCATTCATAATGGTTTAATTAATAACAATTATTGACATCAATCAGAAAAAAAGGAGCAGAAAAGTAGGAGAACCGCCGAGAAGAGCGTGACACACTGTGAATGGCAAATGGCTAAACAAATGGCGTGTCAATTAAAAGTTTAATTAATTTGCAGCACATACAACAAATGCAGACAAAATACTAGTACAGTCGGGCAATCAAACAACTAAAAACAAAAAAAACACGATTAAAGAGTCTGGAGGAAAGGAGAATGAGAACATATCAGTTAGGTGAAGTGGGAATACTCTATGATAATTGGAATTAATTTACATCTTATTCATAAGCAAATGGGGAAAAACAACACTTCTAGTCAAGGAGAAATACCGAAACGAATTTCGGATCTGGTACCGGTTCCGGTGCCCCGAAATGACTGTTTCCAAGAATTTAACAAAAGTAATGTAACGTTGATTCATTTTTTACTTTAAAGTTTTAGCACAATTATGTGACCACTCTACATGTCGAAATAAGTGTGTTTTGCCAAACACAATTTGAGAAAATTTAAATAGTGCTACCAAAAATATTTGTACCATTATCAATTTGATACGATTAGTCTCAAATTGAAATTGAAACTTTTATTATATTTTTTTTTGTATAAATATAAACCTAGAGAGTATTAAATTGATATTTTCTGAATTAATTTCATTCTTAAAATATTAATTTGATACGCAAAAGTATTAAGTTGAAATTAACAAATTTTCAGTGTCAACGAATTCTAGTTTGAAAATTCGAAAAGTCGTGCATAAGTGAAAAGAAGCACGCCGAATGTTGCAGTTGGCGATGCTTAACAAACACATCAGTTCTTAGTCAGGCTGTCTTCACACTGTTTGATACCTGATGAGACACGATAGTCCGGCTTTTTGTTATGTTTTAAGTTTGAATAGCTTGTCAAATTCATAGAAATTCATTATCAAGCAGTGTGAAGGCAGCCTTAAAAGTAAATGCTTTGGAAGACACTTTCCCAGACTACGCACAGTGGTCCCAAATCCGAAAAAGCTGGCCAAAAGTCGAAAATGTATTTGGTTTGTCTGAAAGTTTGTACTCGGTTTGTACTCAAAATGGCGGATCCAATATGGGGTACAATTTCTTCAAAAACGTATTTACAATTTTTTTGCACGCTTACAGAAAGTATTAATTGGTATTGACATTTGCTCATTTTACCTTCTACTAAGTGCCTGATGGCACATTTTCTGTAACACGTTCTATAGATTTCCGGTACTGCGATGCTTTCGATAGGCTGCCTTCTGTGACATCGGTTATTACTTTTGAACCTTGTAAATTTCCTGAAACCCGGAGACTCATTTGTGTAGCGAAGGCCAATTCCTTGATGGTATGTTCCTTTCGTATCTTTTCCCTTCCTCCGTTAGCGGATGGGAGCCCTAGTGTGGAAATCTTCGAATCTGCATTTTCAATTGTAAAAGACACAGGAACGTTGAGCCACTCCTTGAGTTTTGTAAAGAATTCGCCTTCCTTCCTGCAGACACTTTGCCACTTCCATCTGAATTTCGATACTAATTTCGCCACGGTATCTTTCAGACTTTTCGGCAAAATGTATCGATGCTTCAATTTGTTGACACGTCCAAGGAGCTCCGTTTCAACAATGTCAGTGAACACGTGTATATTTTGATTTAATACCAATTTCACAAATGTGAAAATTTCCTTTCTCGTAAAAGAAATTTCTTTGGTGTTATCCGGAGTTTCTAAAGAAGAGGTGTTAACTGGCCGTTTTTTGCTCATAACTTAAGTATCGTTCATCCGATCTTTATCATTCCTTCAGCACATCGATAAGTAATTTTGATTACTAGATATCTCTAGTATCTCTAGATATCTCTCTTCCTTCTCCCTCTTACATACTTTTGCACAAACTTAATATACTCTGTGTACATTTGGTACAGAGTATAAAAATTGGTTTGGTGAATTGGGGGAGAGTGCTATCGAGCGGTGTATATATATTATGTAGCGACAATTACAAAAAACTTCAGAAAATTCACGCATTATCGCACAAAAATCATCACCGAGACTGAATCTGTAGCTATCCGCAGCTAATTTTTGGATATGTTTTGAAGAAGTGTCTAAACAACAATATCTATTTTGTTTTAGAGCATGATTAGATAGGAGTTTGGACTTAATGCTTTTTCTAATACGACTTTTCAGAATGTGACCAAGAAAAAACCTGTACTTTTATTAATGACTTACTATTTCATACTCGTAGAGTAAAAGGCTATACTAAAGTCGTGCAAATGTATGAAACAGGCAGAAGGAATCATATCCAACCATATAAAGAATATATATTCTTGATCAGCATCAACAGCAGAGTCGATATAGCCATTTCCGTCCGACCGTCGGTCCGTCTGTCTGTATGAACCCCTAGATCTCAGAGACTAGAAGAGCTAGAGCAACAACATTTGAAATGTAGACTCCTATTGTCTGCATGCAGATAAAGTTTATTTCAATTTTTTTTTGTTAGCTATTTTTGATTAAGCTTTTGTAAGATGTTTAAGCTTTAAGCATATCAGAATCTAGTTCTAGCTGACTATTAATACCAAAATTGTAAACAAGGTCCCATTGCGAATCAGAAACCAAGAGCTAGCGTCAGAAGACCTCCCGTTTGGAGTAATTTTTCATAACTTTCAGAAGCCTCTGCTGAGGTTCTACTCGTACAGCTTGTGTATTTGCTAATTAGTCTAAGTTAAACTCTCAAGCGAGACACAACATTATTTATTGGCACTTATTTTTGAGTAACCACGGAAAGGTTACTCTCGATTGGAAGGAAACCGAAAGACTCCGGATCATCTGAACCCAATCATCGAAATCCTCCAGTGACGAACGCTCCAGAAGGATCGACTACCTTTTCTTTCAGAGGGTCATAGGCGCTTGGAACATCCGTTACAGCAAACCTTTGGGACTGGGCTTCAACCTCAAGCCTAGGGTCATAAGGTTATTTCATTAGGAAGGTTATTAGACATTTCTTTCCATGAGTGACGGGTATATCGAAGTCGGTTGGAGCCGACTTTAGCTTAAACTCTCGTTCATAATAATTTCGAGCAATACATTCAAATGGTTTTTACTTTCTGGAATAGAATCCATTTTGTAGAATCCAACTCGGTTAACTTTTCGCGATTCTATACGCTTCTGAACGTTGTGTTTTTTTCGATGCGAGACGAGTAAACGATGAGGCACGCTCGACGCTCCCGAACGGTGTTCATACCTGAGCCAGGTTGTGACACTTCCGCCTTATTAACGGTCTCAATACTACACAAACCTATGTATATGTACCACTTCAACTATTCCAACCATTGAAAGTCACTAAAAAAATATAGCTTTTTTCGACTTTTGGCCAGCTTTTTGGAATTTGGGACCATAGTGCGACGTCCAGAAGATAAAGAATGTGGCTGTTTCAGCGCTTTGCAAGATGACGCCCAATGCGAGAGGGGGCGAGTCGAAGACAACTGCAGAGAGGTCTTTTTTTTGTCAGGTTCTCTGCGAAGTCGTAAAATTCTACATGTATGGGTTCCAGCATAAGGCACATCATTACAGTGACTTCTGATTAAACAACATCCGCGTGGACCTGGAGCAAGCAGAGTGAGAGCACAATGTTTCCCATAGCGACGTGTCCACAACTAACGATTTCAGTTCATTAGAGTAAATAAAACACATTTTGCAGGAGTTCGAAATAAAGTAAAAAGTTTTTAAAATGTTGTTTTAATTTTAATGGCAACTGGGTTTATTCTAGAAACTTCATAAGAAAACATATTAAATTGAGAAAATTGAATAAATTGAATTGAAATTGATACTAAAAAATTGAAACAAAAAAGGATCGACCTGTAACAAGTTAGTATCAATTTGATTTCCTTCAAATATCATTTTAATACTGTTGAAAATGTAAACATAATACTTGGAGAAATAAGGAGAATTTTATACCAAATAGTTTCAAATTGATGACTAAATTGTGTCATTTGAATGATTTTTTTTTGGGAGTAGAGCCAATCCAGAGCAGCCACTGCTGTTTTATGCTGATGATGATGAACTGACGGCTGACCGTGATATTTTAGTAAGACAGCAAGCCGATAAATACAAACATGCTTCATTGATTCTTCAAAGCTGAGCTTACAAGTCAATTTTAAAGATTAATCCAGTGCTTGTTGTGCACATTAATATGCACGGAGCGTGGATATTTGTCAAGATCAGCCTTAAGTACTGCCCTCAGTTTATCTTTCAGCCGTATGTGTGCGCGCGCCCTAACGTAACTACTATTTTAAGCAAATATCGGAACATCCAAGATAGTCGAAAATCTAAACCACATTGCATTAGAGTTAGCATAGCTGATATTAATGTAATCTCCTAAGAATAAAAAATGTTAGTTTTACAGTGCTGAGTCTTTTAAATCTGCAGTGAGCTATATTTTCTACTTCGCCTCCGCTAACTTCTATGAACGGTTGATTTTATAAATAATTATTTCTACAGAGAACTGATTTCCTAATCGGTATTGTACCTTTGAAGTCAGCTAGATACTAGTAAGAGTTTCTGAATTTCTAAATTTTTTTCTTATATTCCAATCTTATTCCATATTCGATAGACCCTCTATCAGGGTATTCATTCACAGAGTCCAAACTCACACCAAAGTGAGACAAATCCTATGAGAGATTTGCGTAATTATTTTAATTGTTTAATGTCATGCGGTCAGGTGTCTAGCTGGGTGTGTGTGTGTGTGTGTTTGAATGTTTGTTCGTGTCTCGCAAAAATCTGTGCAGAGTTGGGCCAACATTAAGAGCTACACGTGTTCCATAAGCGAGGGGAGTCTGACGATAAAACAAATTGCGTTCCACTTGCGTTTTGTTTGTTTTAAATGATTAATGAGCAAGCTGGGCAAGCGCGTCTCACTCCTACACACACACACAGATGCACGATTATGTATGAGTTGGCCATTTTCTTCTACTACCAAAATTCAGCGCCATGTAAGTTGACACTCTGTGGTTTTTTACACATGTGCAACAACCAGTATAAATAGTAGCAAAAGTTTTAGACAACAGCATAAAAAAAAAAACACAAAACAAAGCCCTAATGAGTTGTCATTAGGCGACCAACGATTCAACGGCAGGTGTTTATGATGGTGGAAAAGGGGGCCAGGAGGGGAGCTTTGGTTTAGAAGACCTTGTAGCCTGATTTTCTTGCCAATGTTGGCATTGTTTAATGTCTTTAACTAATTATATCTGGGGGCTGGCAGTAGGGCGTGCACCATTTCCGTTTCCTGTACGTTTGCTTAAATATGCTGGCTTAATTGGTTTGGGCTTTCTATTTTTTGTTTTGTTTGAAAACTTGCGTGCTGGAAGGCATCAATAAGGGCAAGTGAATGCAACTAAATAAAAGTAGAACTTGAGCAGACTCACAGTTTCTGAAAGTGAAAATAGTTTCCTTCAGTTAAGTAAGTAAATGGATGGATAAGACTATTCAGTTTTTAATTTCATGGCTTATCTAGGTACACTCAGAACAAAAGTACACCAAGTACTGCATTTTCCTTTTAAGTATTAAATTTGCATTTCCAAAATTCTTGATAATAGACCGTTTAGTGATATTTTATTGCTGAAAAGAACCGAAGCAAACGAAGTCAACAAGCGAAATAAGTGACTCTCCCCCAAACTTACGTTAGAAAGTGCTGTAATTTCTAGTTTGCTTACGGGAACAGGCGTAATCAAGATCTCTGTAAACTACTGCAGAGAACAAGTCCTTACTCCAAAACGGTTTGAGTTTCTTTTATAATTGCTTTATTGCCTTACTCGAACCTTTGGCAGAAATAGAAGCGCTTAAAAGCTCTGACCCCGTTTTCTGTATATGTATGCAAGTATTTTCTCAGCTGTCAATGGCAACTATTCTAATCACATTGCCGACCCCAGTTCCAAATCATGAACTTCAATTAGGTCAGAATGAAAACTGAACACATTCCCGAACTACAAACTAATTTTTAACCCAAAAACCTGCCAGGTACAGGAATTTTTTTTAGAAATAATAAATTGAAAGAGTGTGAAATAAAATAATGTTGTAAAACAGAGTGAGTATGTGAAGCGTTTGTCAAGAAGAGCGAGAGTATTGGTGTGCGAAAATTACGCGACATAAACCAGCGCTGGCATACTTCATCGACCGCAGGACAGCAACTGAAAGGCTGTTTGCTATATGGGCTCAAGCCACGGCATGCGTTCGGCTCGTGTCGGTATTAATAGCCAAATGTGTTCGGCCCCTGCTGCCTGACACAGGCGTGACAATCGCTGTTGTGGTGGGACATAATAGTTATTTATTTCAATAACCATATTGTCATTTTTCTGTTCGGTAGATTGCGATCAGCAACACACGATAAAATATTATTATTTTAATCCTAATATGTACTCGATGCGCTTTTCAATCCTATAAGCCAAAATGTGCAAGAGAAGATTGCTCACATTCCTGTAAATTTCCCGCTGCTGCGGTGTAGCGAGAGCGTATCTTTGAATTCATATTTTTAAGAAGTAGAAGCATGACATAGAGAATTAAACCCAGGCTGCCAGCCGGTCCTGAACCGAACCCCAAAGAACCGGTTCATGAAACAACCGTTTAAAATTTTTAAGCTCCCGAACCTTAATTCGAACCGAACCGCCTGTATACAAAGAAAATGGTTCTGTTCAAACAATCATTTAAGTCAATTTCTTAAGATCTTTAAGAGCTTTCTCAATATTATGACCGGAAAAAACTATTTTATAGTGCAGAATCGCTTGAGTAGACAATTGAAGATGCTTTTTAGAAATTCAATCCATTTTACGATTTCGAGAAGAATGAAAATCATGATTCAGCCTAGCATTCATTTTAACAAGAGTCGCTTTGATAAGTCTTTTTTGAGACCCTTTGAAGATTAAAGAGATTAATATCATGTCCCATATAAAGAAGACTCCAAAATGACTAATGCATATGCTCAAAATGTGAAACTGATAAGAAAAACGGGCTATAAACGACTCTTCAAGTAGAGTCTCGGCTAGTGTTTTCATTTATGACTATTTTAATCACACAGAGGACTTGAAAAAGACTCGAATGAGACCAGAAATTTCAAAAAATGCTGGCTGGCTATGTAAGTAGAAGGTAAGGCTTACAAAATTCAAAGACCAGGCACTTTCAAAAGACTTTTTAGAGAACCTATGAACGATAAAAATAAGTAATCAGGTCCAGACTGCGGGACGGGATTAAATTGAAAATTGTTGCTCGGGACCGGTACGAAACGAGATAGACGTGGTCGGGACCGGGAGGAGACTAGTGCAAAATCCCGACATTTTTTGTGTCCCTATTTATTTTTATGGGCCTCAGCAATGAAAAAAAATTATTGGTAATTATTTTATCAAACTAGCCAAATGGTCACACTAACATACAAATTTAAAAATGGGCACACTTATAAGAGCATGTGAAATGGCAGCAAAACTTTTAAGTAAATACAATGATATTAACTTAGAACCGTCATCATCCATATAAGAAGTGTGGTTTTTATACCATGGCGAAGGGTATAATAATTTTGCCTAGAAGTTTGCAACGCATAGAAATATTCATTTCCGACCCCATTAACTGTACATATTCTTGATCAGAGTGACGAGGTGAGTCGATTGATCTTTGTCCGTCCGTCTGTCTGTCCGTCTGTCTGTTTCTACGCAAACTAGTCTCTCAGTTTTAAGGCTATCGAGCTGAAATTTTGCACAGAGTATTCTTTTTACTTCACGCTGCTAATATATCGGAACCGACCGGATCCGATGACCATATCTTATCGCTGCCATAGGAACCATCGGTTAAAAAATGGGTCTTAGTGAGAAAAACTTTTATGTTTTCAATGTTACCGTCCTTAAACTCGGCCATTATAAATATTATATGCTTTCAAACAGATTCGGAAATTTTGGTCAAGATCGGATGACTATATCTTAAAGCTGTCATAGGAACCATCGGTCGGAAAATGGGTCTTACTGAGAAATACTTTTTTGTTTTCAATGTAAGCGTCATCAAGCTCGCTCATTATTAATATTTTATGCTTTGAAAGAGATTTGCAAATTTGTTATGTGCTGGTATAAAGCTAAGACCCGAAATGTTTGTTTGTTTTGATCTTAATGTTTATCGATATACACGCCGCCGATAAACGAGATTGGAACCAGGGCTGCGCACGAGTGGTTTACTGGGTCGTCCTGGTTCACTAGTTCCGAAGGTTCAGGGAGTGAGCGGATCAAAATTTTATTTATTTTTTTTCACTACGGTGAATTTTTTGGATTTAAATTTTATCTTTCTTTAACTCGGCGATTGTTAATTTGATGTGTTTTCAAAAAGATTCGCGAAATTTGGTCGAGATCAGATGATTATCTACCGGAAAATGGGATTAAGTTACAAAAATTTGTAAATTTTTGTAAAAAATTTTTGTAAAAATGTAAGCGTTCTGAAACTCTGATATTTCAAAAACAGCATTTCCGTTTTAAACTTCATTTCGAAGTTAAATATCTGTATGTATTCATTATTTTAAGCTGTTCTTTTCTTCATAAATAAATTGATATATTTTCTTGTATTTTTGTAAAAAACAAACTATCTTCAATTCCTAAAAAATTATTTAAAGTCTAATTGGGATGGCTTGGGATAGACGTGGTCGGGACTAGGACGGGACGGGATCGAATTGAAAATTCAATAGATTTTCCTTCCCGCGCCCATCTCTAGTCCGGCAACTTGACGACATACATATGTAGCTTGGCAATCTGGACGCGTTCTCCTGAACAAACATATGTCTAAATTTTGACCGAATGCAGAAAAAAATTCTATCAACTTTTAAACAATCTATTACCCTGGGTTCAAACCAAAACTTTAGGTTAGATTAGTACGGGAATTGGTCGGAGAACCGAACCTTACACTTTATCACGGGTCCGGAGACCGAACCTTCATCAAAATTTTACAGGTTTGCAGCCTTGAATTAAACTACAAGGAAATTAAAGTGCTTTGCTCTAAAAACAAGAAAGAAAGTCGGTCACGCCTT
>JBAMBO010002342.1:0-12806 GCA_037044535.1 Lordiphosa magnipectinata | reverse complement strand
ATCTCGGGGCCCATGAACTGAAGAAAACGATTTGCACGCCATCTCTCAACTACTGGCTCGGGAGTTTAGCTCTGCTGCTCAATCACATTTTGTTACCCACCCCACTTAAAAAATTTTTTTTTTTTTACCTTACCTTATCTGGGAATTTTGAACTCGGGACCTTGCATAACTGAATTCACACGGACGGCGACAGCGTTTTAGATCAGACGGCTATTATTCATACGCGAATGGTTGCGCTTAAATCGTACTTAAAGCACAGCAGGTAAAAGCACTAGAGGATGAGAGGTGGCCTCTCACTGTTGAAGTCGTGGGTCCAAGTCACAGAAGGGGTAGATTTTTTTTATTTTTAATATTTTAATTTAGGTACTTAAACCATTTTTTTTTGGTAATAATATAACATAATTAATGCTTAACTTTCAATATATTATTTTTAGCAATTATCATCATGACGAATGCGTCGGTCGTATTTCAAGACACAATTTAAGAACGAGTTTTCTTAATTAGTACGTCGATTTAGAACGTAAGGTATATTTTGGAGAACGTGGTCTTGTTTTAAGAACTTTAAAGTTGAGAACGGAATGGGTATAAAAGTAAGAAATTTGTGCTACCTTTTAGAACGCCATTTTTTTCTGAAGCACTCATAATTTCTTGAACGTCGCATAAAAAGGGGACCACTTGTAATTCTCAAGTTCGAATTCACAGATAAATAATATAAATACTGACGACGCAGTAAACCTGAAAAAAATAACAACATATATTAACTACTTACACAGTGCCACAAAATTCAATTTTTTTTAATGCCTGGGAACGGGACCAATAAATTATGATACTAGAGGCATCAGGGGGAGCAAGCAACACCTCATAATACCCAGTTTTTCTTGAGCACGTAAAATTCGCGTTTAATGGGCTACCTTTATACTAGCAACACACAGCTACAACATATGTTGCTGGTGAAAAAAAGGTGAGAGCTAAAATTTTGGAAAATTCACCAAAGATGAAGGGAGTCACCACAATTGTTATACTAAATTCCCGCCTCCAATGGAGAAGCGGGGTTAGTACCCCGCCCATAGAGGCTTAACTTAGAAAATGGATTCAATGGAAAACCACTCTAGAATTTTGTAGGATTTAAAATATATTGAGATGCTGATCACTAAAATGTATCTTTGAGAGGGGTAACATGCATCGGAAAACCGCGATAGTGGGTACCAAATTTGACATCACCCATTATCGAGTCCATATAGGCCATAAACTAAAGATAAAAATAGACAATAGAGAAAATTGACTTTAAGAATGGGTGATTTAACAGAGGAACATTTTTTCTGTGTTGTATGAACCGTTTCGTGTCCTCTGTGCTTGATTACAATAAACTCCACCGAATAATTAGCTCGGAAGCTTCTCTTCCTGCTTTAAAAATGTATATTTTAACTTAAGCTGCCTTTACACTTGTCATACATCTCTTAAGAGACTCTCTGACAATAGTGTAATAGCAAAGCAAATAACTCTAAATATTTGGAAAATGTTGGCTTTTTTGGATGTAATTTGACAGGTTCAATTTGATAAGAGATGCTCTTTAGAGAAGTTTGACAACTTACTATTTAGAGATACATGACAAGTGTAAAGACTGCTTTAAGCAGCCTTTACACATATCATATTTCTCTAAATAGTCGGTTGTCAAAATTCTCTAAAGAGAAACTCTTTAGAGAATCTATGATTAGCTATTAAACTTTTAATAACAGAGAATCTTGAACTAGATGTTAAGAGCTAGTTCCACGAATTCAGTACTGGTTCAACAATTTTTGACACAAAACTCAAGAGAAACAAGAAAGAAAGTCGGTCAAGCCCGACTATAACATACTCTGTACCCTGAACGTCTCAGCTCGCATTTGCTCACGAGTTATACGCGCTCATCTCTAAGTTTCACTCTCTCTCTCTCTCTCTCTCTCTCACTAAGATTGACGTTCAATAGAATGCTGCGGTGGTGGGTGGGGTGGTGCTGGGTGTTCATTGGCCGTTTTTTGCCCATAACTTGAGTATCGTTCATCCGATCTTTATCATTCCTTCAGCAAATCGATAAATAATTTTGTTTACAAGGTATCTCTAGAAGGAACGAACGATCTATCTTCAAAACTGTAGGAGATATGAAGTTTTTTCCAAATTGCGGGGGCGGAAGGGGGCGTGGCAAAAATTGAAAATAAACTTGATCTGCCTGCAAGTATAAGAAATATATGTCCCATACATGTCAAACCTCTATCTCTTACCATCTCTGAGATCTGTTCGTTCATACGGACGGACAGACGGACAGACGGACGGACGGACGGACGGACGGACAGACGGACATGGCTATATCGACTCGGCTGTTGATGCTGATCAAGAATATATATACTTTATAGGGTCGGAAACGATTCCTTCTCCCTGTTACATACTTTTGCACAAACTTAATATACTCTATGTACCTTCGGTACAGAGTATAAAAAGTGGGACTTGTTTGTGTTAAAATGGATAACAATCAAATAAACGTATTAACATTAATGGTTGCGGTTTTGGCTAAAGACGAAATGGATGATCCGGGACCAAAAAGAACACGACATTGTAAAAAGCGTTCCATGTGGGGTCGGCTTTTGCGTCGCTGTATAGGCAAAGACATGCCGCAGCTTGTCTTACGTGACTTCCAGTACGAGGACGACGAAACCTTCAAAAATGTTAATCGCATGAACAAATTACCTTTTCACAAGATGCTTGAGTTTGTAAGACCTAAAGTTCAAAATGAGGATACATTCTTAAGAGAAGCCATTCCCACACAAACACGGTAAGCAAACAACTACATTTTCCAAACATGGTAAAGTGTTGCTCTTTCAACCTTCTTGTGACACTGCGATTTCTGCGATCTGTTCTGAATGCAACTTTCCAACCGACAATTTCCAAAATTTTGTCAGAAGTCATGAATGCAATCGTTTCTAAAATTTAGTTTAATTTTCTAGATGCCTCAACCACAGCAGGTATGTCGCAATGTGCAAAATTCCACTTTTTGACATTTTTTCCTTAGATGGCAAAGATAGTGCACTTCGAGCTAGAATAAATGACGGATTATTTTATCACTATTATAAGGGATTCCGCAGCATTGTGCTTCTTGCTCTGGTAGAGCAGAGTACAGTTTAGTTTGTGTTGATATTGGCTGCAATGGAAGAGCAAACGAAGAGCAAATGAAGTTTTACCTGGCGGTAAAAGGAATGTGCCATTTGTTATAGTTGCCGAAGATGCATTCAAATTAACCACTCGAATGACATATGTTATCATCTTTCAGAGTTCTCAATTTAGATTAATCGATAAATAAAATCGAGTATATCGAGTAAAAATTTAGTATTTTTTTAGGGGAAATGGCAACGCCACAAAATTGACAGCTTTGTCTCAGCAGAGTTACTTTTATCAAATAGAACAGGTTCTATTTCATCATATTTGTCTAAAGAGAAGGCAAAAGTTTCTCGTCAGAGTTATATGTTTGCCTATATGGGTCTAAATGTATTTTTAGCCCTGTAATCACTGAAAGCTCTCTCCTTTGCGATCTTAGCTCTGTTAAACCTGTGTATGCACTGGGTCCCGATGGAGTACCTGCTTGTGTACTTAGGTTTTGTGCTGATGCACTTTGTAAGCCTATTCATAAATTATTTGAATTGTCTCTTGAGTCATCCTCTTTCCCAGTGTTGTGGAAGGAATCTTATATCATTCCTCTCCATAAAAAAGGTAATAAGTCGGATGTTGAGAATTATAGTGGTATTTCCAAGTTGTCTGCAATTCCAAAAGCTTTTGAGAGAATTATGACATCTTAACTGCAACATTTATGTAGTTCCATTATTTCACCCTATCAACATGGATTTGTGAAGCGTCGATCTACTACCACTAACTTATTAGAGCTTACATCATTAGTGATCAAAGGGTTCTTATGTAAGTTGCAAGCTGACGTCATTTATACTGATTTTAGTAAGGCTTTTGATTCTGTTAATCACTTCTTGTTGCTTCATAAACTGAGTTTAATTGGTTTTCCAAGTAACCTTCTTAGTTGGAACTCTGGTTACCGAATTTCTAGAACACAAAAAGTTCTATTTTGTAATTCATATTCGAAACTAATCCAGGTTACCTCTGGGGTACCCCAAGGTAGTCACTTGGGTCCATTGCTTTTTACTCTCTTCATAAATGATCTTCCGTCTGTTTTGACTCACTCTCGTGTGCTTATGTACGCCGATGATGTGAAACTATGTTTAACATATAACGATTTGGTTTCCCGCTATAATTTGCAAGCTGACTTGGATGCATTTCAGTCTTGGTGTAAAGATAATCTATTAAACCTTAACAGATCCAAGTGTAAGGTTATGACATTTTACAGGAGCTTGCCACAATTCTCCACTTATATGCTTGATAATGTCCCACTTGAGTGCTTAAATGATTCAGCCAATGAGGTAAATGATCTTGGGGTTATTCTTGAGCACCGACTTAAATTTGACTCTCATGTTACTGCTGCTGTTTGTAGGGCCAGGAGTGCTCTTGGGTTTATTTTGATGACCCCTATACGACGAAGATTTTGTACACTTCTCTTGTCCGTCCGATTCTCGAGTACGGATCATGTGTGTGGTCTCCGCAATATTCGACCCATCAAAATAGAATTGAATCTGTGCAAAAACAGTTTTTATTGTTTGCTCTTCGTGGGTTGGGCTGCAATCCTGAGGTCCGTTTACCATCGTACTCTAGTAGACTTTTTTTGATTAACCTTTCCTCCCTTATTAACCGTAGAGTTATGCTTGGAGTAATTTTTATATATAGACTAATTAATGGTGAAATCGACTCAACTGAGTTGGTTGGCCACATTAAACTCAACGTTCCTATTAGACCGACTCGTAATATTATCCCCCTATCACTACATCGTTGTAATACTAACTTTGCCTTGCATGAACCGTTTCGTGTCCTCTGTGCTGATTACAATAAACTCTACCGAATAATTAACTCTGAAGCTTCTCTTCCTCAAACTCTTCCAATTCAAACTATTTTTTTTTTCAAATTTTCGCCATGTTTGAGAATTTGATTTGTTTGTGTGAACTTAGTTTTATGCTCAATCCTAATAACCATCGAAGCAACTATGTAAATCTCAACTCGGAGCACATGCACAGTACTACGGATTCAGCAGTCTCTACACTCAACGGAAACAGCTCATTGACGCAACTGCTATACCCATGAAATTTATTGAAAGTCATACGCTCCCCTCATGGTCACTAAAAGGAGAATACTGTCTCGCTGTCTCGGCTCTGGCCACACTGATCTTCGTTATCACAGCGATATCGTAATTTCTGGCTGGCTTTGCTTCCGTGCGGTTGGCGCCCGCATTGCGCTATAAGATCAAACAATAATTGTTTGTTTAAGTCATATTCAATAAAGTGAGTTACAAATTAAAATCAATTGGCCAAAAACTAACAAAAAATTGTTTTTCATTCAAGCCAGGAACGCTCTAGTGAATACCCAGAATACCAGTGCTGTAAATCGAAATTAAAAATTCAAATTCCATTGCAACAACAATTATTTCGGAAATTTAAATTTAATTACCATTACAACTGTAATGAAAAGTTACCTTCGAAATTGCTGCAATTACTTTTAATTACCATTAATTACATTTTCAGGTAAAACTATTGAAACAATTGTACTGGTGTTTCAAATTTTAATTATACAAAAATTTGAAAATTGTCAGCACATTGAGTACGAATTAAGCGCAATTATTGTTAACATGATAAATTGATTTTCTTTTTAATACAAAAATTCTTAAATAAAAGCAGCGTCGACATTTTACAGTGAATTTCGGTGAATACAATTTTTATAATAAAAAACTATGCCACAAATTGCTTTCAACAGTTAGCGTACAAATCGCTCAGCTAAATCACCATAGTAATAAACAAATGGTTTCTGCAAATATTTATGTTTTGCATATTTAAGAGGAATCAAACAAATGTGCATAAATCAATGCAAAATAAAATTTTTTTCAATTCGTTAAATCAAAAAGAGCTGTCGTGTTGACAAACCGCCAATACACGCAAGGCAACAACATTTCAAAAATGAGAGTGTGTGCTAAGTCATAAGTCAACTGAATTATTAAGTGGGGGATTATTTTTAGTGCGACATATGGCAATATTGAAATGCAAATTGAATGCAAATAAACAATTAAATAGTCGAACTGCGCGGCACTGATTGGGCGACAAGCAATGGGGGGCGAACTTGCTGACTTTCAATTCTGGAATATCCAGCCCTTTTTGCCCAAACGGTACAGTGCGAAGCAGAAAAATGCATAATTAATAGACAAACAAGCCCCCACACACGCACTGCCTTTGGGCAAAACAACAGCACACAGAAGTCGCATTCAAATTCAAAACAAATGAACTGAAACGAAATTACACAACTTCACGATGATTCGAGAACGGCGGCAGCGAAAAACCCCCAAGGCTTCGCAGTGTTTGACAAGCGAAACTACATGAGTTTCAGTTAAAGTGCGACCAATAAACATTACTCCTTTGAAGTGCGTAAACGGAAGCGAAAGACAACATAAACTTCAAGTAATCAATCAAATGAAACAGGAGCTTATCCAAAAAATGGCAAAAATTATTGAGCCTTGAAATCAACTACCGTAACGAACTATATAATTCTAAACTAAGCGAGAGCGTCAGTGCTCGACTTCGATTTTGCAAAAGTATGTAACAGGGAGAAGGAATCGTTTCCGACCCTATAAAGTATATATATTCTTGATCAGCATCAACAGCCGAGTCGATGTAGTCGTCCGTATGAACGAAGCGATCTCAGAGATGAAAAGATGATAGATTGTTCGTTACTTCTGGAGAAATCTAGTAATCAAAATTATTTATCGATTTGCTAAATGAATTATAAAGACTGGATGAACGATACACAAGTTATGAGCAAAAGAAGTTAACCGGCAACCCCCTATTCTTGATCAGCATCAACAGCAGAGTCGGTATAGCCATGTCCGTCTGTCCGTCCGTATGAAAGAAGAGATCTCAGAGATAGAGGTTTGACATGTATGGGACAAAAACGCATTATACTTGCAGGCTGATTATGTTTATTTTCAATTTTGGCCACGCCCCCTCCCGCCCCCGCAATTTGGAAAAAACGTTATATCTCCCACAGTTTTGTTGATAGATGGATTGTACCTTCAAAAGATATTTAGTAATCAAGATTATTTATCGACTTGCCACAGGAATGATAAAGATCGGATGAACTATAGTCGAGTTAAAGGGAAAACGAACAATTATGATGGGTAGCACCAGCCGCAACTGCGATGGGCAGCAGTTCATACACTCTATGGCCTTCTAACTTAATTTGATCAAAAAAATACATAAAAACTTTGGGGGTACCCGCCTCCCAAAGGGGCTCACAATTATAGCCAAAGTGAAAGTGGAAAACAAGCAAAAAGGGAAGCTACACAATGTTGGCCCATGGCGATAGGTCTGGCATTTGTTGTTGAGGCTAATCTATTGTATCAGTTGGATTTGTGGGTTGTATAGTGTATGTATATTTATATGACAATATTAATTTTTTGTTTTTTTTATGTACTATTTTATTTATTTATTGGATCTTCTCATACAGAGACTTACCATAAGTTTTCAAATCTTGAAATATAAGATATGATCTAGTACTTTGGTTAAAGAGGGATGGTTGGTTGGTGGGCCCTTACATTGATCGCTGGGCTGGTAGGTCTTCTCTTTTTAGCCGGGTATGGCTGATGACTGGGATAAGTGCTCTAGTTAATTAATAGGGAGATGATAACTTTCTTGTGTGTTTTGTTTGCCGGCAAGCATGCTTCTGGATGTTTTCGTTCCGGATATATCTAGGTGCGATGGTTATTGTTCTTAAGATTTCATTTTGCACTCTTTTGCTAATTGTGGATGAACATGCGTTTTCCCATAGTTCTACGCCATATAGCTAGGCTGGACTTATGATAGTGTTATAAGACAATTCCTTTTGCTCTAAGTTGAGTGGAGAGCGGGAATTCATTAGCCAGTGTAGTTGACTAGCTTTAAGTTTCGGGTGAGTCTTCTTGGCGTCGACGTGCCTTCTCCAAGTCAGCCTTCTGTCTAGATGCATTCCAAGGTAAGAAACGTTTTTGTCTTGCGGAATTGGAATATGGTTGAGCTTTAATGCCGGGCAGTCCTTAGGGTGAAGGTAATGTGCTTGCATTTGCTTGCCAGCCAGTTTTCAACTTGTTCAAGATGATTTTGTAATGTCTGCGTTGCTCGCACAGGGCAGCGGGAGCGACAATATAAACATAACGATATTCTTGTAACTCTGCTACTTATTATCCAAACTTTATGATAAATATTAGGTATATAAATGTCAGTGTTCACCAGCATACATCAAAAACCATACACCAAAGATCATCCAGCAAAAAAACGTTGATAGGCTTATGCTAAACGGCCTGGATGGAATTTTTAGTATGTGCCAAAGTTATCGTTTCCATTTTAAATGACAGTTTGAATTTTTCTGAGTTTTTCATCCATCACAATCACAAAAACCATGATTGATTGATCCATCGATTTGTGCTGGTGAACACGGCCATTTGTGTTTTAATTTTGAGATTGATACCTTCAAAATTGTGGAAGTTTTTCAACTTTATTTATTGCGCTTGATCAGTGTGTAGATAATAGAAGTATACATTTAAAATTTGGTCTCTGAGATCTAGGTGTTCAATGAACACTGTTCGTACTCTATCATGGCTATACTATTGATGGGGTCGGAGCTGCTTCCTTCTGCCTGCTACATACATTTGCTCAAATTTAGTATACCCTTTTTACTCTACGAGTAACGGGTATAAAAAGCTTTTGGGGTTTGAGCTTGTTTTTGATTTTTTACAAGACCGTTTATATTCCAGTTCTGAGATATGGCTCCAAACTACTTTTAAGCCGATTCGATATGGGCCCTAAACCATTAAAATACCCAACTCCTTTTTAAAACAGGAAAAAAAGGATACTTGTTGATTATCCGGTAGGTGATTTTGATATCCATTTGTTCTGGAAGTTAATAATATCCAAAACATAGAATACAAATAATATCCACTCAAATTGATCTTAGATTCTCATTCAATATAGCTGAAGCTGTCCAAAGATTGTGAAAAATGGATATTAGAATATCAAAAAATGGATACGAAAATGGTATCCATTCCAAATGGATATTAAAGTATCTTCTGTTTTATGTGTAAGGAATAAACTTGAAGATCATACAGTAAATAACTTGTGAGATATGGCTATGAACCAATTCTGAACCGGTTATAAACCGGTTGGATACCGGCCATAAACCAATAAAATATTCAACTTTATAATTACAGCGAACCCGGTTAGATACCGGTTCGACACCGGGTTAATAGTTGTCCTAATCCAGTTAAATATCCAACTTCATATTACAAACCGGCAGACCAGATTACAAGTTTATAGCTTGAATTACTTCTAAGCTATGGCACTGAACCACTTTTTTGTTATCCGCATTCGAACCGGTTCACAGATTTGAGATATAGCCTATGACTCTTTTTTATTGATTGGCATGAGCATATTGTGAAAGTTTCGTGCAGATCGATTCAGCGGCAAACATAAGTTCACTTTTATGTGTATAATAAAAAAGTCTTGCGGTATTTCCGCAAGCTTGTCTTTGCAAGCGCGTAGTTCTAGTTGTATTCGACGCATCGGTTCACGCTAGAGATTTTTGGAAAGCTCTTTTCACGCGCTAACACATGTTTGATTTATTGTTGTTTGTTTTTAGTCGTTCGTGAGTTATTGCGTCGCAAACATGGAGCAAAATAATGAGAAAATACGGCATATTATACAGTACTACTACGATAAAGGCAAAAATGCATCTCTTGCTGCCAATAAAATTTGTGCAGTTTATGGACCCGATACAGTTTCCACTTCCACCGCACAACGATGGTTTCAACGTTTTCGTTCTGGTGCAGAGGTGATCGAAGATGCGCCACGGTCCGGAAGGCCTGTCGTCGAAAATTGCGATAAAATCGCTGAATTGATCGAAAGAGACCGGCATAGTAGCAGCCGTAGCATCGGCCAAGAGTTGGGCATGAGTCATCAAACCGTTATAAACCATTTGAAGAAGCTTGGATTCAAAAAGAAGCTCGATGTATGGGTGCCACACGACTTGACGCAAAGAAACATTTTTGCCCGTATGGATACATGCGAATCGCTTCTGAATCGCAACAAAATCGACCCGTTTTTGAAGCGGATGGTGACTGGCGATGAAAAGTGGGTCACTTACAACGTGAAGCGCAAACGGTCGTGGTCAAAAAGCGGTGAAGCTGCCCAGACGGTGGCCAAGCCTGGATTGACGGCCAGGAAGGTTCTTCTGTGTGTTTGGTGGGATTGGCAGGGAATCATCCACTATGAGCTGCTCCCCTATGGCCAAACGCTCAATTCGGACCTGTACTGCCAACAACTGGACCGCTTGAATGCAGCACTCATGCAGAAGAGGCCATCTTTGATCAACAGAGGCCGAATTGTCTTCCATCAGGACAACGCCAGGCCACACACATCTTTGGTGACGCGCCAGAAGCTCCGGGAGCTCGGATGGGAGGTTCTTTTGCATCCACCGTATAGTCCGGATCTCGCACCAAGTGATTACCACCTATTTCTGTCCATGGCGAACGAGCTTGGTAGTCGGTTGGCCACAAGAGAGTCCTGTGAAAATTGGCTCTCCGAGTTTTTTGCCAATAGGGAAGCGAGCTTCTATAAGAGGGGCATTATGAAGTTGGCATCTCGTTGGGAACTCGTCATCGAACAAAACGGCGCATATTTGACTTAAATCGCATTATTATAACCAATTTTATGAACAATTGAAAATTCAATCAAAATGCCGCAAGACTTTTTTATATGTATAGATATATAGATAAATGTATAGTTTTATTAAAGTTTAATGCTTTAGAACTTGGTCGGCAATGGAAGGAGATAAGTTTGCACTGACAGAAAACGCAAAGAGCATTCAAAACCTTTTTAATTTTTCTTCGCCCCAGGCTACAATAATAAAGGTATGGCGCTCTGCATACAATTGATAACTAAGAGCTTTTACTGGGTGCTCGTGTGGACAAACTTTTGCCTCAAATGACAACTGCACAATCAGAACTGACAACTGAGCAAAAGCTCTCAGCTTGAAGTGCTAGGTTGCTTACCATACCTTTATAGTTGTATCGTACGCCGTACCTTGTTTTGAGAAACCCTTTACCCTCCTGAGATCTTCATTGATTTAGTGTACACGTCCGGGAAATGTGAAGCACTCAGCTAGGTTGAAAATGCTTTGGGCAATTATTAGGTGAGTTTTTGATGCATTCAAGTAAGCTCCCTTGTCTGAATAAGCCGCCGTAGGTAACTCGTTATCGGTTATGCTTGTTTATGTCTAAATTGATACAATCCTCATCGGGCCAAGGCACTCGTAAGGGTTGCTCGGGGTGGCACTTTAATTTTTAAAAAAATTTCAATCAACTCGGCGTGAAATCCATTTGTATCTCACGCAAAAATCAGTGCAAAAAACCCAATCGAGTGCTCATTAGCCATGCAAGAGTCCACCCGCCTCCCAAAGGGGCTCACAATTATAGCCAAAGTGAAAGTGGAAAACAAGCAAAAAGGGAAGCTACACAGTGTTGGCCCATGGCGATAGGTCTGGCATTTGTTGTTGAGGCTAATCTATTGCATCAGTTGGATTTGTGGGTTGTTTGGTTCGGTCAGGGCACACGATGATACAGGAACAGACGAGAGCGACGCTAATGATACATTGACAACTGTTGTTATTCTTCGCTCCGTGTGTTTGCGTTTGTATGGCCGTCGGGCTTATTAGGCCATTAGACGGATTGTGGCAATGTGGGGTGCTAGCGCGCTTCATTAACGCATTATGCGCCTCGCTGGCTGACATCTTTCGTTGGCTAACAAGTGTGCGGCTATTAGCAAGCACCCAGCACAAATAACCGACCACACACACACACACACATAGAGTGAGAGAAAGAGAGGAACACAGAGAAAGCGAACAACATGAAAATGCAATTAACGCGTTAATGTCAAGTTGAAATGGCCATTGACCACAGTCGGTTGTTTGGTCACGGCGACATCAATTTTTCGGTAACAACGATGCAACAAAAATTTGCGTTGCCTAACATTGTCCCCAGTCACTGCCCTACTTAATGTTTAACAAATGACGCATGTTTGCTACACACACACACACACACACACACGCACAAACAGCCAAGGACATACAAAAATGGAAATGCAAAAATGAACAGGACAAAAAAATATTGATTCCTTAAACATGAAAACAATTATGAAACCAAAGAAAAAAAAAAACTGAAAAAAAAGAAAGCAAAAATCTGAACCTCATCTGAACGATGTTTCGGTTCGTTACGGTCTTTTCGGTTCTAGTATATCGGTTCACAAAAGCGGATTCTCAAAAAATTTATTATCTAGGTTCCGGTTCCGTTTTTGGATCTGCATTTAAATAGGATATATTTCAGGATTCAGTTTGATTTACTGCGAGTAACCAATTTAATATCCTTGCAAAGGGAATTATGATATCGTATAGAAGGAAGCATTTTCGGCACCGTTATACTTTTAGTCCATATATTCTTGATCAGCATGACAAGCTGAGTTGATATAACCATGCCCATGAGTCTGTTTTTATTCAATCTCCTCCTCTTCAAAACTGTCTTTATAAAACTTTCTATGTATTAGGTATGGTCGGTCCGTTAGTTTGATTAACGGTACGGTTCTACGCCATATCTAAAGTCA
>JBAMBO010002339.1:0-58878 GCA_037044535.1 Lordiphosa magnipectinata | reverse complement strand
TCACCCAGTTAGCTCACTTCATCCTTCTTTATGTCACATGGCCCCATAGAAAGAACGCTTAGCAAGAAGTCATTTTAACCAGCAATATATTCAGAGAGAAATTCAACCTAAACATAATGAAACTTATTCCGAGTTTAACTTCAAGCACAGTTCATTATAATCTCATAAGAGTAAAAGGGAATATATGCAGATAAGAAAAATAGACTTAAATTGTAATGAAAAACGACAGCGTAAGTTAAAGTCGGCTCTTACCGACTTCGATATACCCGTTACTCATGGAAACAAATGTTTAATAGCCTTCCTGTAAGCCTGAGGTGGGTCAGCCGAAAAGTATGCAACATTTTTTTAACTCGGCTATTTATCATCCGATCTTGATGAAAATTTCAGGGCTTATAGATGTTGCGAATATGAATGTACATTTTAAATTTGAGATTGATATCTCAAAAATTGTGGGAGATATTCAACATTTTTTATTGTGGGGGCGGGGGTGGGCGTGGCAAAAATTTGAAATAAACTTGATCTGCGTGCAGACAATAGGAGTATACATTTCAAAATTGGTTGCTCTAGCTCTTCTAGTCTCTGAGATCTAGGTGTTCATACAGACAGACGGACGGACGGACAGACGGTCAGACGGACAGACGGACAGACGGACATGGCTATATCGACTCGGCTGTTGATGCTGATCAAGAATATATATACTTTATATGGTCGGAAATGATTCCTTCTGCCTGTTACATACATTTGCACGACTTTAGTATCCCCTTTTACTCTACGAGTAACGGGTATAATTATTATCTTAAAGTAATACAAATAATATGGATATTAATAGATATATAGATATAGATATAGATAAGTGTTTATTTTCATTTGTTAATTTTCATAGCTTACAGCTTTACATTGATTAACTAATAATAAACAAACATTTAAAGCTTGGTTTAAAACCGTCAGCGTTCCTTCTGTTGTATGACATAAAAACATATAATTAACAAAATTTCATATTCTGCATATTATTTAAAAACTTTCATTTATGACATTTCTTTTATAATTAGTAGCCATCTCTATGTAATTCGCCAGATTATTCCATCCCATTCCCCCGTTCAGGGCCGTCAGCACCTCTTCCTCGGTAAACGTACAAGTTTTGAAATAACGCCAACGAAATTCCCGCAGTATTGGACATCGTCCTACAAAATTCTGCATGTCCTCCTGCTCAGACATATTGCATAGTGAGCATATACCTCCATTTACAATTCTTCTTGGGCAGCTGTTTAACCATAAAAGATCTCCTCTGGCCTTCATTATCCAAGTTATCTCGCTTTGCTTGAAAGACTCGTTGCAGTATGTGGGCCCTATTGCATAATTAAGATTTTTATACACTCTTGATGCACTTACTGACGCCTTGTTCATGTGTTGCATGTGGTTATCTGCTTTTGATGCGCTTAGGAACCGAACATTGCGGTCAATCCAATCTGCATGCGATTGGTTGTCTCCGAGTGATATGCCATGATGCGCGAACATTTCTCTAAGCGTCGCAAATCACCCCAAATTATTTCGCATCATTTTTCCAATCTTCATACTCAAATAAAATTCTTGATAGGTATTTGAGATGAAGTGTTAGACTATAGATGTGTCCATCTTTTAGCCCTGCGTCAATTCCCAATATGTAGTTGGGTGTGCTATCTGGTGGTTTGAGTATCCTCTTTAAAAAATATCGCTGCAGTTGATCTGCCTCTTCCTTTATTTCTCCACCCCAGACTTGAGCTCCATAGCACTGTACCGTTCTGCTGACTGAGTTAAAGATTTTCCATTTAGATGCTAGGTTCACTGTCCACTTGTTGATGAAATTCGCCCACACAGAGTTTATACTCGCCTTTGCTTCTTTTGGCTTCTTTGACAAATACCCCAAGGTATTTGTACTCCGGTACCACCTTCACCTACTCCTCCTGATACGTCCAGTTCTCCGATGCCGCCAGTCTACCGCCTTTTCTAAACACCATAATCTCGGATTTTGGCTTATTGACTTCCATGCCCCACAATATGCTGTATGTCTCGAGGTTATGGATCATTTGCTGGAGGGTTGAGGGATTGTCCGGTACCATCACAATGTCATCTGCGTACATTAATACCATAATGTTTGTGTTGTCGATATACAGGCCACCTCCTAAGTGCTCATGCAGATCATCTAAGTACATCGCAAACAGCAACGGTGACATAAGGCATCCTTGCTTTAATCCGTTAATGGTTTCAAACTTCTCAGAAAGCTCAATCCCAGTCCAAAAAGCGCAAGACGTTTGCGAGTATACTTTTTCTATAAATTGTATTATTTTTGTGGATACACCTTGTCGTTGGAGCTTGTATATAAGATGTTTACGAGGTACTCGGTCAAAGGCAGCCTTAAAATCTACAAAATAAGCATAAACTTTTCTTTTTTCTTAAAATTTAATGCGGACTATAGATGCTAAGTTGAATATGTTGTCAACCGTTGACTATCCACGCAGGAATCCTGCTTGGAACTCGTTTAATTTATCGTGCATTTCGACCCACGTTGTTAGTCTCGTCGACAGTATACTCATTAGTTGCTTCGCTGCACAGTTCATAAAGGATATACCTCGGTAGTTCATCGGATCGTTGATATCTCCTTTTTTATATATTGGAAATATTATACTGCTGATGAAAGATTTTTCCAAACAGTTGATATCAAACACTCTATTGTATATAGTGACAATTTGGTTAAGCATCTCATTTGGGGCGTTTTTGAAAAATTCATACGGAACTCTGTCTTCTCCAGGAGCTTTGTTGGATTTGGCTTTGTTTAGTGCTGACAATAGTTCCTCCATTGTTAATACTGCATCTAAGTCTGGATCCGTGATATACATTGGTGCATATTGAAACTCCACGGCGTTTTGTTGAGGGTTAAGGAGATTATTAAAGTTATTTCTGAAATCCCACGCAGCTATTTCCACACTTATTTTCGGACTGACTTTCCTTATTTCTCGGACTATCGTCCACCAGTCTTTGCTATCTCTTATTGAGATAATGCGCGCTTCACGGTTCTGCTCATACTCTATTTTGCTTCTTTTGTGTAAATCCGTTTGTCTTCTGCAGTGTTTGTTCTTCTAAAACTGTGCAATGCCGCAAACACATTCTGCCTCTTCCTATAGCATTTGGCGTTGTACCATTTGTTATTAAAATTGGTTGAGTAACCACTCTTGTTGCTCGGCGCCGCTTTATTAATTGCAGTTACAATGTCGCCAATTGACAGTTCTTGCTTTTCGGCTTGCAGCACATTAACATGTTTTTGGACATTTTTCTAGTATGCTTCTGCTTTTTTGTCGTTCCAGAGCAGTTTTGGTAGCAAGTTTGACTTCTGGTCAGATGTTGTGGAACCCAATAAAGCAAATTTCAGCAGTATAGGCATGTGGTCTGACCAAATTTTGCTCTCCACCTCCAAACTTATCACACGTTCTAGTATAGCTCCTTCAACTGCACATACATCTATAACCGAGCTCCCGTTTCTGTTTATGAAGATCTCCATCTAAGTCGCCTTTTGTTCTGCCATTTAAAATTGTCAGTCCCCTGTCATCTGCAAAGTCCAGAAATTTCCTTCCATTTGCATTTACAGTCGCATCTTTGGAGTTTCTTGCATCCACACCATTTATAAACGTTTCTAGCATGACTTCGTCCAAATATTGTTGCTCGCCACCAATACGCGCATTAATATCACCAATCACGATTGCATTTTCCACTTCTTGTTCAAATAACTCCTTTATCTGGTCGAGGTTGGCTGCCCATGTAGCCGGTCTGAGGTATAATGGTATAAATGAGTATGTGTTGTGTGACATCTGGATCTTTATGTGCTGAATTCCACAAAGTGTTTCATGACTGTGCCTTATACCTTTCTCTAACAACTTTCTGCTTACACCAATAACCATACCGCCAATAGCTCTTCCGAAACGGCTGCATCTACTTGCTGGTTGCCAGTAAGTTTAAAAGGCTTTAAACAGAGGAGCATAATTTTTTGTTTGCTCTGCCTCCACATGTGTCTCCATCAAGGCAAAAACGTCGTTTTGCTCGATGTAGGCGAAAAAACTTCGGTGTAATAACTTATTAGCTAACCCATGGACATTGTAGCCTAGGACATTTAAAATCTGATAATTACAAGGGGACGGAACTGGTACGTTTACAATTTAAGAGAGGCATATATTCTTATTTAGGGTACTGCTTATTTTTGGGTACTGCTTTCTAAAAGTGACTTAAAATCAATTGGCATGCCGTTAATTTTATCGCCATATATTTCTGCCAGAATTTCTGCTGCCTTTTGATCTCCGCTCCAGGTTTTCGTTGAACTTTAGCCATTTTGTTCCAATGCGGATCCTATCATTTCTTACGGCAATTCGGTGTGAGCCATCCCTGGCTATGAGTTGTCTTTTAAGACCCAAAAGTGCCCGCTTCTGTTGTTGTCTGTCATCGCTGAGGTCTCGTTCCACATAAATCGTTGTGCCAATTAATTTATTTGCATTTTTGAGCACAGCATTAACAGACTCTTCTGAATCCATTTCCGCGATAATTCCCATTTGATTTCCTCGCTTATACATTACGCGCGTCTCTTTAATTTGGACGTGGTTCAACTTAAGCTTCTCTCTGCATATTTGTTTTATCTCCTCTTTTGGTGGGCCCTCCGTTTTTATTCCCCTAAAAATAAGATTTTTTCTCTTATTTTGCTCAATGATCCTAATAAGCTCTTTATGATCAGCAGCTGCAGTACGTTTGATCTGTTCAATTTCAGATCTTAGGACATCATTCTCCTCCTTCAGCGCTTGTATTTGCCCCGAAAATACACCAAACTGATCCTTGATCTCGGCTACGTCATCCTTCGTGGCTACATTTTTCAACACCGCCATTAGATCGTGCATAGTGGGTTCACCTGGCGAGAATTCAAGCCGCCCTCTTTTGGTTGTCTGAGTTGGGGTACCCAAGTTTTGCGATGGGACGATTGGTGGAGTGCGCAATAATCCTTTTCCAGTCATATTGCGATTTAAATAGCGCGCCAATTGCTTTGATCGTAAATGGTTCGTGTCTTCGCTATCAGTTGTTGCGTCTGTTATGTACTGATTTTTGCGTCTAACAGCCAAATGTAAGTGCAGATCAGCTGCACCTGTTTTGCTTGTCTCTCAAAAACCAATAATATGGGCGAAATTTCTCACCGGTGTATTGTTGTTGTCGGTGCGGGCGTCCAATTAAACAAATCCAAATTATTAATATGACCTATAAACTACGTGTGCGTATATACTACGTGCGTATATTTCAAAGATATGACAGGAAAGTTAAAAAAACGAAGCCTTGCAGGCTAGTGTATCTCGTTCAATGCAAATGCAAAGCAGCCAAACAGCGGTGGCTCAGAACAGCCTAGATCGGTAAATTAAATTGGATCAGGGGTGCCCAGAATAAGCTTACGAGCGCGTGGAAGCCAATACAAATGCACAAAATACAACTCAAGCAAAAAGAGAAAACCCATTTTTGATTGTGTGTGTGAGTGGGTGTGTGGTCTTTGCTGTCCCAAGCACACGCCAGAGACATAGAAGAGAGAGAAGAGAGTCACATATGATGTTGTTGCAGGTCTGCACGCACCAACAACAAAACCTTCGTTCGGAAAGAAAAAGAGGAGAGCACGCACATGGAATTGTTTTTGCTTTTTGGAATCTTATGGCCGTGGAAATGGTATGCGCGCGGGGTATTCCTTTGCGCAAAGCAAAAATAAATGCGTGGCTTGCGGAATAGGCTTGGGCACCCCTGAATTGGACCATTCTAATGAAAGGTTCTCTTAAATTCATATTGCCAACATATGAACAACAACCACAACAGATGAATATTCAAACTCAAGAGATATCTCTCAAGGGCATACGCACTCACAATTAAATCCGGTGAAACCCCAAAAGCGTTTTCGGTGTCGCCGACTTCTGTAAATAAACTTTATATAATTGTTGTTGGCAAACGCACAAAAAAAAAATAAATTTAAGCAAACCGATTCATCGCAACTCTTTACTCGTTCTCCTCTTTCATTTCCAAAATTCGTTGAACATCAAATGGAAAACGAACAGTAAAAGCGACAATAGAGCAGAAGTGAAGAGCACATATCACAAGGAGAGGGGACCGGGGGGTACACTTGAAGCAGTGCCGGCCAAATGGAGAGGACAAAAAAGTGAGCTTGTGTTGGTGTGCAAGAGAGCTCTCTCCAGACTACAGCCGTTTTACTTGCAATTCAATGTTCACCGATACACACAATCATGAGTTCGGCTCGCGTTTTCGTAAAAACACGACTGACTTCGGCTCGTGGTAGCTATGGCTGGCCGGGTCTGTCTTAAAGGCATTGCCAGGCTCGTTCTGCTCTCTCTCTAAGATTTTTGTTTTCTCCAGTCACACAACACAAAAATGATTTAGCTGCTGAAGCGCACATTAATTGAACTACAATTACGCATATGGGCATTTCTATTCTGTCGAAAGTGACCGTCGTACACATTAAAAATTAAAAAAAAGTAAAAAAAAACCAATTTTCAATTCGTTTTTATACTCTGTACTGAAGGTACATAGAGTATATTAAGTTTGTGCAAAAGTAAGTAACAGGGAGAAGGAATCGTTTCCGACCCTATAAAGTATATATATTCTTGATCAGCATCAACAGCCGATTCGATATAGCCATGTCCGTCTGTCTGTCTGTCTGTCTGTCTGTCTGTCTGTCTGTCTGTCTGTTCGTCTGTCCGTCCGTCCGCATGAACGAAGAGATCTCAGAGATGGTAAGAGATAGAGGTTTGACATGTATGGGGCCTATATTTCTTGGACTTGCAGGCAAATCAAGTTTATTTTCAATTTTTGCCACGCCCCCTCCCGCCCTCGCAATTTGGAAAAAACGTCATATCTCCTACAGTTTTGAAGATAGATCGTTTGTGTCTTCTAGAGATAAATTGTAAACAAAATTATTTATTTTTTATTTATTATTTATTTATTATTCTTTATTTTATTATTTATTTGCTGAAGGAATGATAAAGATCGGATGAACGATACTCAAGTTATGAGCAAAAAACGGCCAGTAAACACCCCCCACCCATCACCACTGCATTCTTTTGAACGACAATCTTAGTGAGAGAGAGAGAGTGAGAGAGAGAGAGAGAGAGAGAAAATTAGAGCAAATGCGAGCTGCGACGTTAAGGTACAGAGTATGTTATAGTCGGGCTTGACCGACTTTCTTTCTTGTTTACTTTATAATATACAGGCCTGTTCCGGCTTTCTCTTTCACTGAATTTGCTCGAACTCGATTTGGTTACTTGTTCCGGTTTTCACAATTCGATAAATTTACTCGATTGGAATTCACATTGCTCGGAGTCGATGAATTCAAAAGAAAATTAGTTTTTTTCCTTAGTGGTGTTAAAATAATGGCTTAAAGTTATTTTTGTAGCAATGTTTAGTTTATTTAGATACTTTCTGCAATCTCACATTCTTTTAAGACAAATTTGTTATATAAAAATAAATAATTTTGATGAAAAGCTTTTATTTTGTTCTGTGCCAGCCAAATCGAATTCACATTTTTTGTTCAACCTCTTTTTTATGGAACGCTTGAAACATTCGAATAAGCTTCCGTTAAAAATAAAAACCAAATCTTAAACAGCTTTATTAAAATACTATTAACTTCTTTGACTTTTCCGCGTGTTTTTTTTATGTTTGCAGCATATTGAGGTGAAAAAGTAGTCAAAGGGAATATTTTGGAAATGAAACACTCGAACAGTCCGTCCGAGTACCAGAACAACTTTAATCAAATCGTTCGATTTTGTTTGCATTTCAAATCGAAAAAATATGTGAAAACCGGAACAGGTCCGATGGCTCTTAGCAAGCACTTGAATTAGTGCTAAAGTGTATACCAATTGAAATTCGGTTTCCAAAATAATGGCAAAATAGGAAGCGATTCGAACGTGACAAAAATAGAAGTTGTTTTCGAGTGCAGCTATATAAAGACAAACAGCCATGCTCCCATTTTCGCTTTCGCAAAAATTTTACGATTTGGTCGCTAAATCGCAAAAGTACTTGCTCCGAAATTCGATAAATTTCGCCGATTTAAAACACGACGAGTATTGCTAGAGTTGCCCAAGTAGACAGCGGAACATAAAAAGATACGAAACAATGCTGAAACTTCACATACAAGCTTGGTGATTTTAAGTATTGGGTTAATTATGGTTTTAAATTATTTAAGTAAATTCCACAAAGAACTGGCATGGTTGCAAAATGATGACTACGATCGTTGGCAGCAGGTAAAGACAGGTTGGAAAAAGGTATGTGCCTATAATTATAATTATTACCACAATGCTAGTGACCCATTAATGTTCATTTAAAAGGTATGGTCCGACTGGAAAATTATAGTACCTAAAAAAATTTTCACGCAACAATCAGGAAGTGAAAAGTACAGGTGGTGGCCCTTACTTGCAAGTTGTGATTCAACCGATAGAGGAAGAGATTGCAAGGTTGTGTGGACTCTGTACAATGGTAGAAGGAACAGGTGCAATGGTCTTTGGTGCACCAAATTGCATTGATATTCCACACATCAAGGATGAGACAACACCAAAAAAATTTTGATTGTTCCCGATAAACGGCAATTGGACCTCACTGAGGACATGTTGCCCATATCTGAAAATGAACAATTGCATTTGGCTTCAGAGGATGTTATAATAGAACCAAAGCCGAAAAAAGGTCGCACTATGGTTGCACCACAGAATTTGGATGTTCTTTGTGCCACACAGGCAGAGACCTTGAAATTGATTGCCGACAACCTTCAAACTATGATGACCCAGCAGCAACAACACTTCCGAAATGTAGAGGATATCGAACGAGATAAATTGGAAGTATTAAAATGCATTGCGAAAAAACTGCTATTGTAGAAGATAAGTAGGGTTATTTTCCAAACATATTTTTAGTCGTAAGTGAAATGTTTTTGTTCTTTATTTTTATCGACAAGTGTGCCGGATCGAATTGAAGTGTGCTGGCTACACTGTTTATGACTGAACTAACCAAAATGAAATTAATACATATCTCAAATGACGAATTTAAGTTTGCTCTTTTAAAGAGTATTTAGCGTTGAACCACATGTCTTTCGTTGACTCAAGCTCGCTGAGCCTATGCAAGTTTTTTCTGCCTCATCATTGCGTATTTAAGGAGGACAGTACAACAACTCAGCTTAGAGTTGTTTTTGATGGCTCTGCAGTTTCGAGCTCTGGTTACTCGTTGAATGAGGTGTTAATGGCTGGCCCTACTATACAGTCCAAACTATTCAACACACTGTTGCAGTTTCGAACCTTTTTGATCGCTCTCACTGGAGATATTGGGGAAATGTATAGGTGTGTAAGGATGGCAGAACCGGATAGCTATTTTCAGTGTATACTATGGCGCGATTCTTCTTCTGAAGATGTGCAAGTATATAAACTCGACACTGTCACTTAAGGCACGAAGCCAGCCTCTTTCCTAGCTGTTCGGGCCATGCATCAGTTGGCGATGGACACGTTTCCCATTGGAGCGGAAATCCTGTTGCGTCATTTCTACGTAGACGATCTAATCTCGGGGAGCAACTCAGCCCAAGAAGTTCTCGAAATTATGCGCCAAACAACCGAGCTGTTGAAAAAGGGAAATTTCAAGTTACGAAAGTGGTGCTCGAATGATGATGCCGTACTCCAGCAAATTCCGGAAGAGGACAAGGAAACATTTCTAAAATTCGATGATGGAAGCGACATCACTAAAACGCTTGGTTTGGCCTGGGATCCGTCCTCAGACAAGCTTCTATTCTCATTTTCATCAATGTACATGCCTGAAAAACCAACCAAGCGATCAGTCCTCTCTTCGATCGCTCGATTCTATGATCCGCTTGGTCTCATTGGTCCCGTGATAGCCAAGGCCAAGATCTTTTTGCAGAACATTTGGAGGGAAAAACTAAATTGGGACGAAAGTCTTCCAGCATCCCTGAATTCTACTTGGCTTACTTTGTGCGCTGATATTAGTCGTGAGTCACAATTTGAAGTAAATCGATTGGCCATCATTCCTCAAGGTGTTATAGAAGTCCATGGCTTCAGCGATGCCAGTATAGACGCCTACGGTGGATGCATCTACGTCGTATCTATGGCAGAGGGGAAGCGTGAAGTGCATCTTTTATGCGCTAAGTCTCGAGTGGCGCCCCTAAGGACTATGACAGTACCCAAACTGGAGTTTTGCGGTGCTGTAATCCTCTCTCAACTGATTCGGGAAATAGCTAAAATGAACCTATTCTCATGTCCATTCTACTGTTGGTCAGATTCTGCCGTTGTTTTGGCTTGGATTCGTGATGAACCTTCTCGATTTCAAATATTCACTGCTAATCGAATTTCTTTAATCCAGGAACTGACAACTGGTATGGAATGGCGCCACGTTCCTACAGCCTTCAACCCTGCCGACATTCTTTCTCGAGGGGCGCTTCCCAGTGAACTCATAAATTCATCGCTCTGGATTCATGGCCCCGATTTTTTGGCCAAAGGGAAAAGTGAGTGGCCATCGTCAAGTCTTGCCCAGCAGCAGCTTCCTGAATTGAGAAAAAAAAAGGTCCTCGTTGGAGTCACTGGACGCGTTGATCTTATCCATGGTTGCAAATTTGCCAATTGCTTCGAGAAATTGAGAAGAGTCTTTGCCTATATCTACAAATTTCGACATCGCATTAGGCATCCCAATCTCACAATTGATTGCTTGCGTATGGGCACTTAAATGCTTTTACGTTCCGTCCAGATGGCTCACCTTTGGGATGACTATAGCGCTCTGCAAGGCGGTAAGCAGGTCAAGCCATCCAGCTCCATGGCCTCTCTGTCACCATTTATTGACAATTTTGGACTCGTGCGTGTTGGCGGCCGCTTGAAGAATTCATCTCTTGACTTCAAGGCACAGCATCCAATCATATTGCCAAGGCGTCATCCAGTTACGAGAGCACTGGAGTGGATTTCTGTGGGCCATTCTATTTCAAGAGTGAAATTCGAAGCCGGGCCCCTCAGAAGTGCTACGTTTGCATTTTCATTTGCTTCGCAACAAAGGCAGTGCATCTCGAGCTAGTCCCTGACTTATCTACAGCAGCTTTTCTGAATGCTTTGAGAAGATTCGTGCTGACTCGTTGCAAGCCTGCTCGTATTTGGTCAGACAATGCTACCAATTTCGTGGGAGCCAGAAATGAGATGGCTGAACTCAAGCGTCTTTTTCTAAGCGATGCTCATATCAATGCTGTCCAGGAGTTTTGCCTTGCTGATGACATCGAATGGCGATTCATACCACCTCGATCTCCACACTTCGGTGGACTTTGGGAGGCAGCAGTAAAGACGGCTAAGCATCATTTCTATCGGTCGGTCGGACCATCTCTTCTTCCATTCGATGAATTGCACACGCTAATCTGCCACATTGGGGCAATCATTAATTCAAGACCTCTTGTTCCAATTTCAGAGCATCCAGCCGATCTTGATGTGTTGACGCCAGCGCACTTCCTAACCACCGTGCCGCTGGCGTTGTTTCCTGAACCTGACGTAACAAAGCTAAATTTCAACAGGCTGGATCGGTGGCAACGAATGACGTACTATCAGCAGATATTTTGGGCACGTTCGCGTGAAGAGTATTTGACGCTTCTTCAGCAGCGTTCTAAATGGCGAACACCTCAACCTGGGGTATGCGTCAATGATGTTGTCCTGGTCAAGGACGAAAACTTGCCTCCTCCTAAGTGGCCGCTAGCTCGAGTGGTCGAGCTCATCGTCGGAGCTGACAATGTGCCCCGGGTGGCGGTACTAAGGACTCCTACTGGACTTATAAGGAGAGCAGTGCGCAAGCTGTGCGTGCTGCCAAAGCAGGATGATGTTGAAAGCTCGTGTCTTTCAACGGGGGGAGAATGTTTGGTCACCCAACCAACAGAGCAGCAGCAGCATTAATATTCAAATTAAAAATCCACAATTATGTTACTCTGTGTTAGCAAAGGCGCAAATAACGTAACTTCCTCTCACCTACTGTGTTTTGATAATGCGCTCTTTCCCTCTCTTGCTCTGTTAAAATATTCTAATTTGCTTGCCCTTGGCCTTCAGCTCAAGTGCATAAGTCAGTCTTGATTTTGATCTGCTAGGCATCACTTGTTCTGACTCGCCTCAACATCTCGGTTAATTTCGTTGTAACGGCACGGATCATTTCGGATTCGCCTGCCTATTATTAATTAAACAATTTGTAATCGCTTAAGCACGGCCAAGTCGGGCCGCCTGCTTAATATTCGTTTCATCTTGCATCGGCCCTGTGCGGCAAATAAATCAACATTTTATATTGAAAAAACACAATTTGGTGTTAAAATTATTTGGACAAAATTTCTCGCATTTAAATAGCTATTAAAAAAGCTCAATAGCTCAACAGGCGGTATCCACGGGTCGCCAAAAAATTTCTTGTGAAAAGGTTGATATTCCGCATATTCTTAACAGAGTCTGCTAAGCATATGTTAATAACACGATAACACAATTTACTCTGTCGATAAACGTTTCAAAGAAACCTTGCGCTGCTCTGGCGCTGTTAAATATGCCCGCGAACTTATAAACAACAACAACACCTTGCAGGATTATGAATATAACATATTTAATGTGCTATTTTAATATATTTTTATTATTAAATGAAATTAATAATAAATTAATTGTTTTCATTATGACAGTTCGATGTAGTCCCGAGCAGCGGCACTTAACGAACACCTCGCACTTGGCTGCCATGGTAAAGATTTCGTTCATATTGATTGGAAAGTAATTCGCGCATTTTTGGCGATTTGCCTCCGTAAAGTTGGTCAGGTCATGATGATCTTCTGGATGTACTGCTGTAGCATGTGTGAAAATGTGGGCAGCGGTCCCTCGGTGGTCACATAGCACTTGGCCACGTAGTCGGGGCCCTGTCAGGGAAACGTTAGGAAATGGAATTGATTTATAAAGTTGAAGTTTGGTTCGCCCATTTCTTACCTTGATAAAATTGGCATTGATGTAGGGCACATCCTTATTGCTCGATCCGCTTTTGCTCGGTCACCTTCAGGGGGTAATTTTAGGCTGCACTATCCGCTATACCACCGCTTGATAGGAGGCCAGCAGTTCGCTGTCCACTGAACTGGGAGCGGGCATTTGGTTTGTGGCCGTTTTACTGTCGCAATCATTGAGCACTGGCGGCTGTTCAATGATTTTCCTTTTGGTCTGGTAGCTGTGATCGAAGACATAGTTGAGGCGAATCAAATCGAACTGATTGAGGGGACTGGAGTGTGAAGTGTTTGAATGCTGGCCAAATAGATTTTAAGCTCCTCGCTTGTGGTTTGTGGTGACAGGAGACGCCACATGATGTTGCAGACCGTGCTTCGGTCCGCCGGTGTTCTCTGGCGGGTTTCCGAGTGTTTCTTATCCGCTAAGTCCCGCACCTCGCTTCTCACTTTCATGGAGTTTATTAAATTCAGCTTGCCCGCCATAGAAAGTGCCATTAGGCGACGCTTTCTGCAGGAATCTCTTTTTTCATTTTTCATTTTCAATTTGGCCATTCAATTTCGCAGCACAAATTAGAATAACAACCTATTTTGTTCACGTCACGGCAAAAAAGAGGCGTTAACAGCACTTAAAGCACTTAACAGCGCTTGAACAAAACGTAGTGGGAAACGTAATACGTATAAGCATTTGTCGCGATTGGTAGAAACCGAATTTGAAACGGCCACACACAAAAATTCCTTAGCAGTTTTTTTTATATGGAGTTTTTAATTTCGCGGCCGTTTTCGTAGCCATGGACAGCGCCCTTATGGGCCAAAAATTAGTTAAGTCACATTTGATTTAACTTTAAAGGGCGGTATCCACGGGTCGCCAAAAAATTTCTTGTGAAAAGGTTGATATTCCGCAGATTCTTAACAGATTCTGCTAAGCCTATGTTAATACCACGATAACACAATTTACTCTGTCGATAAACGTTTCAAAGAAACCTTGCGCTGCTCTGGCGCTGTTAAATATGCCCGCGAACTTATAAACAACAACAACACCTTGCAGGATTATGAATATAACATATTTAATGTGCTATTTTAATATATTTTTATTATTAAATGAAATTAATAATAAATTAATTGTTATCATTATGACAGTTCGATGTAGTCCCGAACAGCGGCACTTAATGAACACCTCGCACTTGGCTGCCATGGCAAAGATTTCGTTCATATTGATTGGAAAGTAATTCGTGCATTTTTGGCGATTTGCCTCCGTAAAGTTGGTCAGGTCATGATGATCTTCTGGATGTACTGCTGTAGCATGTGTGACTTGGCGGCAAATATAGCTCCGCTGAACTCGAAAATGGTATTGGGCAGCGGTCCCTGGGTGGTCACATAGCACTTGGCCACGTAGTCGGGGCCCTGTCAGGGAAACGTTAAGAAATGGAAGTGATTTATAAAGTTGAAGTTTGGTTCGCCCAATTCTTACCTTGATATAATTGGCATTGATGTAGTGCACATCCTCATTGCCCGATCCGCTTTTGCTCGGTCACCTTCAGGGGGTTATTTTAGGCTGCACTATCCGCTATACTACTGCTTGATAGGAGGCCAGCAGTTCGCTGTCCACTGAACTGGGAGCGGGCATTTGGTTTGTGGCCGTTTTACTGTCGCGATCATTGAGCACCGGCGGCTGTTCAATGATTTTCCTTTTGGTCTGGTAGCTGACAAGACGAAGACATAGTTGATTCGAATGAAATCGAACTGATTGAGGGGACTGGATTGTGAAGTGTTTGAATGCTGGCCAAATAGATTTTAAGCTCCTCGCTTGTGGTTTGTGGTGACTGGAGACGCAACATGATGTTGCAGACCGTGCTCCGGTCCGCCGGTGTTCTCTGGCGGGCTTATCCGCCAAGCCCCGCACCTCGCTCCTCACTTTCATGGCGTTTATTAAATTCAGCTTGCCCGCCATAGAAAGTGCCATTAGGCGACGCTTTCTGCAGGAATCTTTTTTTTCATTTTTCATTTTCAATTTGGCCATTCAATTTCGCAGCACAAATTAGAATAAAAACCTATTTTGTTCACGTCACGGCAAAAAAGAGGCGTTAACAGCACTTAACAGCGTTTGAACAAAACGTAGTGGGAGACGTAATACGTATAAGCATTTTTCGCGATTGGTAGAAACCGAATTTGAAACGGCCACACACAAAAATTCCTGAGCAGTTTTTTTTTTATGGAGTTTTTCATTTCGCGGCCGTTTTCGTAGCCATGGACAGCGCCCTTAAATAAGCTAAAATATCAGCCAAAAAGCAGGGCTTTGTCAAAAATTCACAATCCAGCACACAACCAAACCCTTCAAAGGCACAAAAGAGACTGCGCGATTTCAATTTAGTGTCCTCCGAATTTCGTCAGTTTTTCATTTTGATGTTTCATTTCCAAACCGGTTTGTGTCATTCCACATAACAACGAGAAGGCCACGCTAACTTCGTCTGTGCCGAAGTTTTTATACCCGTGCAAAAGCTGTTTTTGAAATGACAGAGTTTAAGAACGCTTGGATAAAAATCAAAAACTTTTTTTAACTAAAATCGATTTTCCGTCAGATGAACATTTGATTTCGACCAAATTTCGCGAATCTTTTTGAAAACATATCAAATTAACAATCGCCAAGTTTAAGAACGATAAAATTGAAAACAAAAAAGATTTTTTTCACACTAAGACTCATTTTCCGACCGATAAGTCCTATGGCAGCCTGCAGATATAGTCATCTGATTTCGACCAAATTTTTCAAATTAGTTTGAAAGCGTTTAGTGTTAATAATCACGTACCTTAAGAACGATTTACTTGAAAACAAATATTTTTTTTCAGTAAGACCCATTTTCCGACCGATCGGTCCTATGGCAGCTATAAGATATAGTCTTCCGATTTTGATAAAAGTTTGCGATTCTGTTTGAAAGCATATAATATTAATAAGGGACGAGTTTGAGGACGCTAACATAGAAACCAAAAAAGTTTTTCTCAATAAGACCCATTTTCCGACCGATCGGTTCTATGGCAGCTATAAGATATAGTCATCCGATTTTGACCAAAGTTTGCAAATCTGTTTGAAAGCTTTTAATATTAATAATGACCGTGTTTGGGAACGCTAACATTAAGAACAAAAAAGTTTTTTTTTCACTATAACCCATTTTTTTACCGATGGTTCCTATGGCAGCTATAAGATATAGTCATCCGATCCGGTCGGTTCCGACATATTATCAGCGTGCAGTAAAAAGAAGACTCTGTGCAAAATTTCAGCTCGATAGCTTTAAAACTGAGAGACTAGTTTGCGTAGAAACAGACGGACAGACAGACGGACAGACAGACGGACAGACAGACGGACAGACAGACAGACAGACAGACAGATGGACGGACAAAGCTCAATCGACTCAGCTCGTCGCCCTGATCAAGAATATATATAGTTTATGGGGTCGGAAATGAATATTTCTATGCGTTGCAAACTTCTGGGCAAAATTATAATACCCTTTGCAAGGGTATAAAAACAGCTGATGAGCGCCATTACGGATTTGTAAAGATTGTTTTGCAATAGTTCGAAGTGAAATTAAAATGCCTTTTTTATTTGCAGTTGCCTGCTTTGAGGAAAAACGACGCCGTAAAATTCTTCAGCTAAGACGCAGACATCATTTACGGAAAAGTATGTCAGTACTTCATTTGTCAGATGAACGGTAAATCATGTGTGCATAAAAATATGAACTTTATTTTAAATCAAAAGCTCATTGTTATTAGGTTCTGGGATGGTTCGATTGGATAAACAAACATTTTTAATAATTTTATCCAAAATACAAGCAGATCTCAAATCATCCCGAATAGCGCAGTCAACTCAAGTAGCAGCAGTGCTGCGGTATCTGCTGCGGTATGGCTCTTACCAGATGTCTGTTGCAATGGATCACCATATAAACATGGACAGGAGTACATTTGGGAAGATACTCCACAACATTATTCAGTTGCTGGAAAGGACAATATGCGCACAGAAAATAAATTTGCAAATGACACCAAGAGAAATTCTGAAATCGCGGGTCTACTTTTACTCCAAATACCAACTTCCTAGCATTAACGCACATTAAAATTAGAAAACCCTCAACCAATGAATCTGTGTTTTTTAACAGAAAAGGAAACTTCAGTTTAAATGCCATGGAGGTATGCAAGACAACGAATACGTTTGCACATTTGTAAAAATTTGTTTTTATTTCAGGTATGTAATTACAATATGGAAATTTTGTCTATTGATGCTACTCATCCTGGATCTTGCCTCATTTATTTGGATAAATAGTCAGGCAAGAGAGTATATATCTCGAACATCAATTGATAGCTTTGTTTTGCCCGATTCAGGATACGCTTCAGAACATTTCGTTTTAACACCATATTGAAGTGCTGAAAGTGGTTCCATGCAGCACACATTCAACAAAAAACATTGCGCAGCACGAAATATTGTTGAGCGCACTATTGGAGTTTTCAAAAGTCGATTTCGCTGCTTACAAAAATCCTTAGACCATGAACCCGTGCTTGCTGGCAGAATTACAAATGTGTGCTGCGCTTCACTTAAGACACCATTATTTGGAGCCCTGATGAAGCCCCGGAAAACGACAACATTATTGAGTACCAAGACCGCCATGATTGTGTTGGAGTCAGGGATGAAATAGCACGCAATCTGTTTGAATAAATATAAATACAAATATAAACAAGAAAATCATAGTTGTTTCGGTATTATTCTATTCGAACTTTCCTATTTTAGTGACTTCTTTAATGAAAGCTGCATACTGGCTTTTGAGCTGTGGATTGCGATCTAGTTTGCGCTCCAAGTTAAGAAAACGTCGGTAGGCCTGCTGATAGGAGTCTCCAAGTAGACCTACGCTTTGTTTTACCGGCAGTCTAACTGAATATTCGCCATTGGACAATCGAGAAAAGTTTTCAATGAAATGGGCTTCACAATCAAGCTCCTCCTTGGTGGACTTGCTGACAGAATCAGAACAGCTTTCCACTTCCCAGAAACGCCGCACTATTTCATCAACCTTAGAGTCTGAATTAGTTTCTGAGGATGGCAATAATTGAGTGGTGAGTGCAGATGCTCTGCGCGAATGAGCACCGCCTCCAGTGACAATCCATCCAAGTTGAGTTTTGTGGAGAAGGGGAAGACCAGGATCCAATTTAATCTGGCCAACGCAGAGGAGTTCAAAAAAGAGGCCAGCGCCAATGAGCATGTCAATTTGTTGAGACCTGTTGAACGCAGGATCAGCCAATCTTATATTTGAGGGTATATTCCATCGATCAATATCCACTGAGTAGTTAGGCTGATTTTCAGTAATGGAAGGAGCGACAAATGCAACGATGCGATTTGGTTCTCCGAAGTTGTAACTGATGAGCTAAACGAGATGTGATAATGTGCACCTGCGATCCAGAGTCCAGCAGGGCGCGGCAGGGAACCAAAGTACCAGAGCGATTTCTTACGTTAATAACAGCAGTTGCCAGTAGCACAACGTCAGGACTGAGATTCTGGGCGACAAATGATGATGATGCTTGGGCAACTTGTGCATTAGGTGGAGCAGATTGGGCGATTTGTGATTGGGAGGCCCCGGCCTGAGAGTCAAAATGAAGCAAGGTGTGATGCTTGACACCACACAATCGGCACGATCCAGAGCTACATGCTTTCATTTGATGGCCCTTTTTGAGGCAGTTGATGCAAAGGGACAACTTTTTGGCTTCTCGGAGGCGCAACTGGGGTGATAAATTACCGAATCGAGAACAATTGTATATGAAATGACCCGAAGAGTCACAGAAAATGCAGCCATTTGCTTTAGAGTTAGAAGCGACAAGGGATTTTCTACAATTGTTAGATGCTTTGCTACTCTTTCCCACCTGAGGGCTAGGCGCATATGTTGCCATAGCATGTTCCACATTTTCCAGCTTCTGACATCGCTGCTCCAAGAATGTTGTGAATTGCTCGCATGTAGGTATGGCATCCAACGACATTGTCTCTTCCCATCTGGTCTGTGTTACACTATCCACCTTCTGCAGAAGACTATGCACGATGATGCACCCAGCAATCTGCTCCACAGTGCCCATGCCCTTTAATGCGCGGATGTTGGCGTTGACGGTGTCTGATAGTGCTCGAAGTTTCACAGCTGATGGCGAATCGACCCGCTCCAAGCCCAAAATCTCAGTGACGTGTGCCTGGAATATAAGACGTTTGTTATTAAAGCGTTTATTCAGCAAGTCTGTAGCTATAGGATAGTTATCATCCGTAAGAGTCAGCGACGAAATTGTTTCTAAAGCAGATCCCTTTAGAGATGACCGCAAATGCTGCAGCTTTTCTACATTCGATAAATCAGGATCCTTGTCGATGATTGCAGAAAACATTGAATTGAAGTCCGCATACTTGGTGTAACCACCACTAAATTCGGGTAGTTTAAGCTCAGGTAGACGAGGTCGTTTCTGGACAATGACAGTCGGAGCCTCTCCGGTAGATTCATTGCGCATTGTTGAAGAATGAGGATCGGCAACCAGACGCTTTTTTATTTCACGGCGCAATCGAGTTTCTAATAGAACGGCGGTCTCATCAAAACTCTCCCTCAAATCACTGCCGATCTCATCGAAATCAAGCTCCTCCAAGCGGTTATGTGCTTGGTTAAATGATTCTCGAGCGCTCTCAAGGGATTTCAACCGCACAACTAATTTCTCTTCACTGAGAGCGCCTATCTTGTCTTGACCAACAGCTTGACCGATTTTCTGCACATGGCTTCCAATAGCTTCTGCCTTGCGTTTAAAGAAAACCGCGCTTTGGTCGGCAGGCACGTCTGTGGCTGCGCTGTCGTTTCCCATTTTGTTGGCAAGAATACTCTGCATACAATTTTAGATGCACTGAGCCACACAAGAGACACTCAAACTGAAGTAGCTTACAGTTTTATATGCGCGAAATTCCGCCACCGTTTGAAAGTCACAGACGAGCTCAAGGTTTTGCACGCACTACAGTTTGATTACACAGTTTGGGATGCTCGCACAGTTCTCACAAAAGGTTTAAGAGTCACTGCCGAATTGCAGACAATCAAAACGCAGTTGCGGGTCCACGAATTGGGTGCGACAAGAGCGAAGGCAAAGATGACGAGATAACACAGCGATCGATTTCCAACTGTTCTAAGCAACGAACGCAAAGAACACAAGACGAAAATGCTACGGTTCACACAAGCAGCGACCAACGGTGTTTTGCTTCAGTGTGTGTGTGTGCATGCGATTTGCGCCCGAATTGACGCGCGATTTGTATGGCAAATTTTTAAATGTTTAAAACGATGATAAATTTTATATTTGTTTATTGTTTTTATCACGTCGGTGTCACCAAATGTTATAGAGCTATTGAGCTTTTTCAATAGCTATTTAAATGCGAGAAATTTTGTCCAAATAATTTTAACACCAAATTGTGTTTTTTCAATATAAAATGTTGATTTATTTGCCGCACAGGGCCGATGCAAGATGAAACGAATATTAAGCAGGCGGCCCGACTTGGCCGTGCTTAAGCGATTACAAATTGTTTAATTAATAATAGGCAGGCGAATCCGAAATGATCCGTGCCGTTACAACGAAATGAACCGAGATGTTGAGGCGAGTCAGAACAAGTGATGCCTAGCAGATCAAAATCAAGACTGACTTATGCACTTGAGCTGAAGGCCAAGGGCAAGCAAATTATAATATTTTAACAGAGCAAGAGAGGGAAAGAGCGCATTATCAAAACACAGTAGGTGAGAGGAAGTTACGTTATTTGCGCCTTTGCTAACACAGAGTAACATAATTGTGGATTTTTAATTTGAATATTAATGCTGCTGCTGCTCTGTTGGTTGGGTGACCGCCCTTTAATAAAAAAAAATATAAGTTTGTTTAATTCGTTGTTTTTTCGGTATTAATATAAATAATAAAAATAATAATAATAGCAGCGCGCGCAAACATTTGAATTTATTTCTATATAAACAAAAATCAAAAGTGCAGACATTTTGAATTTAAATGGAAATGGGCTAAAATCAAAGACGGAAATTGGGTGAACTTTACCAATGAAAAATGTGAATTTACCAACGTTTTTTTTTGTGTGTAGTTTATATAAATGAAGGCTTTGAGTGATTTTCATTCCAAAATATAATTTTTGAGTCGAACAATATTAGCTGAGTTATTTCCCAAACTCAGAAATAGATAGCGCCACTACTTTGCCCATTTGTTTGCCAGTTTGTTAAATGGCAGCTATACAATATATTCATCCGATTTTCATCAAACTCCCCAAAATTGTGTGGAAACCGATAATATTCATGACTGGAAAGTATTAAGACGCTATCATTGAAAATTAAAAAGTTTACCTCTCATAAATACGAGGTTTGGGCACGTTTGCGTTGAAGACAATAAGTTTTTCTAACTAAAACTTCTTTTTGGACCGATCGTTCCTATGTCAGCTATATGCTATATTCATCCGATTTGGATCAAACTTGTCAGAATTGTGTGGAAGCATATAGCATTGACCAATAACAAGTTTAAGAACGATAGTATTCAAAAGAAAAAAGTTTTTCCTACTAAGACTTATGTTCAGGACTATATTTTGTGTGGCAGCTATACAATATAGTTGACCAATTTTCATCAAACTTAGTGGAATTGTGTAAAAGCATAGAAAACTTAATAGTACGAAGTTTGGGCACGTTTGCGTTGAAGACAAAAATGTTTTTCAAACTAAAACTACTTTTTCGACCGATAGTTCCTATGGCAGCTATATGCTATAGTCATCCGATCCGGCCGATTCCGACAGATGTGCTGCGTATTTGCACCAAAAGACTTCGTGCAAAGTTTGGTTAATATAGCTTTAGAACTGACGAAGGAGATAGCATAGAAACAGACGGACGGACAGACGGACATGACTATATGAACTCAGCTCTTCATGTTGATCAAGAATATATATACTTTTATGTGGTCGGAAATGCTTCCTTCTATGCGTTACAAACATCTGGATAATTTGAATATACCCTCTACAAGGCCCTTGCAAGGGTATAAAAATTGTTCTCCTCCGGTTCAGGTTCGGTTCGGACTTTCCAAATATTCCGGAGTCTCGGAATCCGGAGCGGTTCAACTTCGAAACGGTTTGCAGTCCTGATTTTAAGGACTTATTGTTCATCGAAGTTCGTCCTGCCATTTTTAGTCTGGGTTTGGAAGAATATATCTTTTTGATTAAAGTTAAAAAATTAGTGATTTAATGGTGTCATATCATGAGCAACTTTAAAATGGGGATTCATGTTTCTAAATAGCCAATATGAGCCAATTCCTTTTACTGAATAAATGAGAGTTCAAATTTGGGCCGCTTTTGTCTGCCTAGATGTGTCAGTGAACCGTAACCGAAACCCAAACAAAATTACACCAATAATACTTACCCGTTAAGTAACCCGAATCCAATAACCGAAATAAAGCGATCGGAACAAACAGTTACCGTAACGAAACCAATATTTGATTCGCTTTTAATCACTAAAACAAAGCAATCTGGTTATTTTTATCATTATGTTGTAAATGTCAATAAAACGACGTTAAATTAATCAAAACGGAAACAGTTGACATCACAGAACAGCTTAGCTCCGTAATTTTCCGCTGTTCCGCTGAATCCCTTGATTTCGCTGAAGCTCTGGCCGCTGTCCACTTCAGGAAGAAGACTGAAGAAACAAATATTTAGTTCCAAGCCAAACGCTGCTTAAGACGGACGTCTTAAGATTAAGTATTCAAGTAAGAGTCTGAACTAACACTAAATTCGCGATATCGGAAGGTATTTCCTGTTTTGTCATCGCAACGCTTTTGGGTACTTTTGATATCAGGCTGAACTTGAACGCAAATATTTTAATATTTTTGGTTTTATTGTATTTAGATTTCAAAAATGGCACATTTCACGTATGTAATTGTTGTGGACTTTGAGGCTACCTGCTGGGAGAATCAACCGTCCCCGCTTTACCGCAAGGCGGAGATAATCGAGTTTCCCGCAGTGCTGATCAACCTGAAGACGGGCCAAGCCGAGGAGCAATTTCACAAATATCTCCGACCCGTAGAAAGGCCAACTCTCAGCAAATATTGCTTGGATTTGACCGGCATTACCCAGCAGATGGTAGACTCTGGCATTAGCCTACAGGAGGCCCTCTTGCAGTTCCACAAATGGCTGCGTGAGGTACTGCGCGCTCGGGATCTAGTGCTGCCCAAAATGAGCATAGCCAATCCCCGAGGCAATTGTGCCCTGGTCACCTGGTCGAATTGTGACTTTGGCGTCTTCCTGGATAAGGAGTGTTCGAGAAAGCATTTGGTCAAACAGGCCTACTTCAACCAGTGGGTAGATGCACGTTATCTCTATATGAATTTTTATGACTATCGTCCCACGAACTTTGAGGATGCACTGCATCATGTGGGCCTGAAATTTGAGGGCCGCGCCCATTCGGGTATTGAAGATGCCAAAAATCTGGGCACTTTGATATGCAAAATGATGCGTGATGGTATTAAGATTAGAATTACTAAGGATCTGAAAATGTATCAGACAATGAACTTAAATTGTGAATTGTAAAGTGAGAAGAGTTATTTCAGGTTTTTTTTTTGTTCTTTAAGTTTCCCAGAATTAAGCAAAACAACAGATTCTACTGAAATTCATTAAGCCTTAAGGTCATTTTTTCATTCTCGTTTTCATATAAACTAATTGTAAACCAGAAAACTGAATGTTGAAGTGTAAGAATAAAATGGGAAATTAAAAGGCTTGAAATGTTCGAATGGTAGTGGATGTTTTGTACAACGAGCTCTTTCTTTCCCCCATCCCAGACAAACAGAAAAAGCCAATTTTTGGGAGAGAGGGAAAACGCTGGAGATAATCATGTGACAAAAGTATCACGCTTTACCCGAGTGACTGCAATAGTTACGAATCGTAGCATACGAGTATATGGATTGGAAATCTTAAGAAAATGTTTACAATTTTTGGAATTATATAGAAGCATCTCCGAGCATCAAAGGCCAAGTTAAATTAAATTAAATTTGTTAAAAAATTTAAATTGCATAGAAATGCCTTGTGATTCAATGGAATATAGTGGAGCAACATATTAACGCTTGTAAACAACATTTCCAATCCAAAGAGATGAACGTCCCCGCAATGAAAGATGCGCTAAATAACCCCCTGATTGAGGAAATCAGTATAATTATACCCTGTACCCATAGAAAATACTTAAAAGGTGATCATAAAGTTGTGCAAAAGTATGTAACAGTCAGAAGGAAGTATATCCGACCCAATAAACTATATATATTCTTGATCAGCATTAACAGCCGATTCGATATAGCCATGTCCGTCTGTCCGTCTGTCTGTCTGTCTGTCTGTCTGTCTGCCCGTCTGTCCGTCCGTCCGTCCGTATGAACGAAGAGATCTCAGAGATGGTAAGAGATAGAGTTTTGACATGTATGGGACATATATTTCTTATACTTGCAGGCAGATCAAGTTTATTTTCAATTTTTGCCACGCCCCCTTCCGCCAATTTTTACTAAATGAAGTCAGAATATTTAGATGGAAGTGGCCACTTTTGCTTAAAAAGTTAATGAAATCAAATTATGCAATTAATGTGTCATGCAGTAGGCCTTTGGTTTATCCGTCATTCGGTTGTCAAACTGCTCGGACATTCCACACTCATTCAACTGTGGCACTTCACTTTGACTGCTGACCAAAATTAAACGTTAGACTGTACTATAATATTATAATACATCCAAGGAGTCGCGCGTTTATCGTGCAATATTTTTATTATACGCTCATCTCCAAGGTTCTCTCTCTTTCTCTCACTATGATTGCCTTTGATCAATCGAAAGCTATGGTGATGGGTGGGGCGGTGCGGGGTGTTAACTGACCGTTTTTTGCTCATAACTTGAGTATCGTTCATCCGATCTTTATCATTCCTTCAGCAAATCGATAAATAAAATTTTGAGTACTAGATATCTCTAGAAAGTACGAACCATCTATCATCAAAACTGTAGGAGATATGACGTTTTTTCCAAATTACGGGGGCGTGGCAAAAATTGACAATACACTTGATCTGCCTGCAAGTATAAGATATATATGCCCCATACATATCAATCCTCTATCTCTTACCATCTCTGAGATCTCTTCGTTCATACGGACAGACGGACAGACAGACAGACAGACGGACAGACGGACATGGCTATATCAACTCGGCTGTTGATGCTGATCAAGAATATATATACTTTATAGGGTCGGAAATGATTCCTTCTCCCTGTTACATACTTTTGCACAAACTTAATATACTCTATGTACCTTCGGTACAGAGTATAAAAATACTTACCAATTTTGCAGTTCGACTAACTGTAGACACAGTTAATAATTGCAACAATAAAATACACTTAAAAATATTTACAAATTTCGAGATTAGATTGTCTGTCGGTACAGTTAATTCGTCCAGCAACAAAATACATTCAAAAAGTTATACCATTTTACTATTTCTATGGTAAAGTTACTGTATTAGCAGTAACTTATTAAAACAACAAAATATGTGAAAAAATATTTGTGGTTGAATTTACTCAGCGTACAGTTGTTAAGTGCAACAACAAAACACGAGCTAAAATAAATACGTGAACTTTACAATTTCTTCTGTAGATTTTACTGTTAGCACAGTTACCAAGCAACAACAAAACCACATGTATAAAAAATTTCGAAAAAAGTTACTGTCAGCGTAGTTAATTTTACCCACCAAATTTTTTTGTGTGTGGAACCACTTTCAGCACTTCTATATGGTGTTAAAACGAAGTGTTCTAAAGCGTATCCTGAATCGGCCAAAATAAAGCTATCAATTGATGTTCGAGATATATACTCTCTTGCCTGACTATTCATCCAAATAAATGAGTCATGGCAAGGTCCAGGATGAGTAGCATCAATAGCCAAAATTTCCATGTTATAATTACACACCTGAAATTACTTGCATACCACCATGGCATTTAAACAGAAGTATCCTTTTCTGTTGAAAAACACAGATTCGTTGGTTGTAGGTTTTCTAATTTGAATGTGTGTTCCATCTACACATGCGATAATGCTAGGAAGTTGGTATTTGGAGTAAAAGTAGTCCCGCGATTTCTGAATTTCTCCTGGTGTCATTTGCAAATTTATTTCGTCTGCGCATATTGTCCTTTCCAGCAACTGAATAATGTTGTGGAGTATCTTACCAAATGTACTCCTGCCCATGTTTATATGGTAATCCTTTGCAACAAACAACTGGTAAGAGCCATACCGCAGCAGATACCGCAGCACTGCTGCTACTTGAGTTGACTGCGCTATTCGGGATGATTTGAGATCTGCTCGTATTTTGGATAAAATTATTAAAACTGTTTGTTTATCCAATCGAAATGATTCCCAGAACCTAAAAACAATGAGCTTTTGATTTAAAATAAAGTTCATATTTTTATGCACACATGACTTACCGTTCATCTGACAAATGAAGTACTGACATATTTTTCCGTAAATGTTGTCTGCGTCTTAGCTGAAGAGTTTTAAGGCGTCGTTTTTCCTCAAAGCGGGCAACTGCAAATAAAAAAGGCATTTTAATTTCACTTGGAATTATTGCAAAACAAACTTTACAAATCTGTAAAGGCGCTCATCAGCTGTTTTTGTTATGTGGAATGACACAAACCGGGTTGGAAATGAATCATTATCGATATCAAAACCTGACGAAATTCGGGGAACACTAAATTGAAATCGTACGAATTTGCTCAAAGCGCAATTCGCAAAATTAAGTGAAAGCCGGAGCATGGCTGAAAGTTTAGCGAAACCTGACACAATAACTAAGCCCAAATAGTTTTCATATCTTATGAATGAATAGTTATTTGAAATGCATTTTGTTTGGATTTTTATTTGATTTTTCCATCATTTTATTTATGAGATTTCCATTATAATGCGAATGTGAAACTGAAAGTTTATTGCAATCACATAGTTTCTCATGATTTCTGGTGCATTCTTTTTTGACCATTTGTACCCTCAGAAAGATGTTAGATAGCAAAAGTAAACGAAATCTATAGGCACTTTTATCAAAAAAAATATGCAATATTAATGTTCAAATAGAAAAATTGCTCTAGCGTTGAAGTTAAACCGAATATTTTGAAATGGGCTATGAATTAATGTGAGATTAGCTTACATTTGTTCAATTTGACTGCTTTTCCATACAAATTTGATAAAACATAGTGTTTTTAACCACTTTTATATTTTTGGCATCGGTGGACTTTTTTTTGGAAATACCCATATATACTTTAGATTTGGTCATTCTCTTCTCATGGCTAACACTTTGCTTTTCAGGAGCTTTATAAACAGACATTGAGATTAATTAAGTGCCATCACGATAGCCGTTTTTCCCCGCAGACGCGGCCTATCACCAATTTCTTCTCCAGTAGGATTCACAGCTTTCCAGGGAGTTTTCCAGCAATATTTTTAGGTTTTTCCGCCCGTTTTGCAGAAAGCCGCGGTCAGACCGACCCACAATTACATATAACCGACTCGACACAACTGAGCTCATGCGCGGACGACGACTCGTTGCCATGAAATTTTTCATGCCCTCTTCCTCCTATGTCCGTTGTCTCTTAAGAGCGCAGCTTGGAGCGCTTAAATTTCGTTACAGGTCTTGAAGAGAAATCAATTAAATAAAAACAGCTGCTCCTGTCTATTTATTGGCGATTAGCACAAAAGGGTTAATGCCCTTTGCTGGGATTCTCCACACATACATAGATGAATCGTAAATGGTGCAAACTTTAGGCCAAATGGTCGAATTTTGGAGACTACGCGCCAAACCTGAAACTGGGCTCGGCTCGAGACTCACCCTCATGAATTTGGCGCCGGTAGAAATAATAAATTGTTAGGCAATTCAGCCTGTTGAATCTTTTCCTTGGTGTCTGCTGATGCTGCTTAGTGTAGTGCACTCGCGATTAACAATATTAACTTGGTTTTAGCAAATCGAGTCACTTGAAAAGTTAACTTTTTTTTGCCTTGAATGTCTGATGCACGTCTGCTACTGATTGTACACAAATTGAAAAGACATATACGACGCACTAGCGAAACCAGGAAACCTACTCACAGTACTACGGAGAAAGTCGACATATTCCTTTCGAATTTACATTAGAATGTTAGTCTTCGCGATCAGCTGATTTGCTGTGGGACAAAGCCAATAGTATGCAATACAATTTTTACCTGCTTTTAGGCTAAAGTTCCAAAAATACAATTTTTCGACAAGCTACACTACAATAGTTCAGCTGATGTTGAAATTACTTTCAACTTAGTTATTACGAAAGATGCTGAACAGGCTCTACCAAACACATTATTCAAGCGGTTGCACAATACTTCCTTAACGAAAGCAACAACAACTTGGAATGCTGTTGGCAGATTCCCAGTAGCAGCACAAAATGGAACAGTTTTCATGACAGTATTCAACGAATTTTGGAACTAAATCACAATTTACAAAGTGTTGAAGTGGAAAGTTGAACACTTTAAAAAAAAAAAAACCAATTATTTACATATACAGAAATTGATTTTTTGCATAAATTGATTAATATTACTGATATTTTCGCTAAGACTATTGATCTTTAATTTAATTTATTTTTTCGGTTGTAGCCCAGTGCTACAAGATGATACTTATGTTTGACGCACTAGTCACAAGTTTGCAGGGCTAATTCCGTTGTATTTTATGATTTTTTCTGACTTTAATGCATGAATAATTTGGAATATTGTAATCAACTTAAAGATGCTCTTCAAAAATTAGTTTTAAGTGATTTCCTTTTTTTTGAAAACTTGCCTTCAAGCGAGACCGTTGTTATACTCTGTACCGAAGGTACATTGAGTATATTAAGATTGTGCAAAATTATGTAACAGCCAGAAGGAATCATCTCCGACCCTATAAGTATATATATTCTTGATCAGCATCAACAGCCGAGTCGATATAGACATGATAGATTGTTCGTACCTTCTAGAGATATCTAGTTGTCAAACAGTTAAAAAAGTATAGAAAAATGGCGCACACTTGAGAAGCTGCTGCTGCTGCTTCTGCTGCAGGTCGTAAACCACAAGTGTGCGCTGTGGCAGGCGACTTTGTCACATTGCTACTTCTATTTGTGCCTCGAGTGTTTAACTCATGAACGCTCACTTCGATTTCTATTTCAATTGTGAGCGCAGGAGACGCCACTTGTAGACATACGTGGCTCTAATTATGTTTGAAGAAGGCAAGTGGAAAATTGAGGAAAACAAAAAAAAAAAACCTAGACAAGTTTTCAAAGCCTTTAAAGTCAGTCTACGACAATATGGATCAGTTAACGCCGGAGCAATAAAAATGTACCCAACAAATTATGCTGGCAATATGTCGTGGTAAATACGACAAAGTCTGGCTGATGCTGCGCTTTCTTAAGGACTTAAACATTTCGCTGCCCCCAAAGCAAGAGAAGCGTCTAATTACCATCGTCAAGCATCTACAGCTTTCCAACTCTCTAGAGGTGCTACCGCTGTTAAATAAATTGGAAATACCACCCCAGATCATTGCGAAGATCTATGAGCGGGCCATAATCCTGGACTTTAATCAATTCCATCAACATTTGGAGCAATTGCAGTGGGTGGAGCTTACCATACTGTTGCATAAGCTGATCGTTTACAAACATGATACAGAACTGAAGATGGCAGCGAAAACGCTTAACAACTTCAAGAAGGTGTTTCGTGTTGATCGCAAGTTGTGTTTACTGAATGGATTAGTATTCTTCCTTTTTCTGTTCCTCTTCTTTGGGGTGAACTAAAAGCGAAAATTGTTTATTCCAAGACTTACACCTGACACACCACTGCAGACGTTTCAATTAAATGCACACATGTGACTGCCTTTCCTTTCCTGCCACCCCCCACATCCTGTAATACTGTTCTATTTTTTGAAAAATAGATTTCTAAAACGTTTAAGCTGCTGCATGTGTGTTGAATTTTAAACTGAGTTATATTAACATGGAGACCAAGGTGAATGCAAGCTAGACACCAACCAACCACCACCCTCCCTACGGTGTAAACTTCTAAGCCTACGGTCAAAAAATCTTGAAAATGGCTGAACAATACCGGAAGTTTGGGCTTAAAAATATTAACTTTGGTTCTGAGTTGGTAGGAAATTAAATGGCCAAAAATTGGAAATGAGAAGCAAAAGTGTGGTAGTTGGACTGCGAAACTTCTTAGTATTCGGTTTTCAATATAAGAATCATGTATGAACAGTGCACCTCGAGGTTAGGACAAAAATGGACTAAACCATACAACCCTAAAAAAGGGACTCCTATGTCCCCCTGTAAATGTATTAGAAATATTTACCAACGCAAGGCTTGTAATACGTTGTGTGGGTTAAACCAAAATTGTATAAAAAGAGACCAAACGACAAATAAAGATTATTTAAGCTTCTGAAAGAGGAGCAATTCACTCGCAACATATATACGTTTTATATAATAACCCACACAGACAGAACCCTTATTAGAAGACCTTTTAAACTTTGCCAGCGGGCTTTGAAATTTTTAGATAGCAGATTATATTGCAGCTGATAAAAACACATCAATTGTGTCAACAAATAAGCTACTGGATTCCATTAACACTTCTCGCACTTAAACGTGTTCGAAATTATGAAAACATTCTTAACTGGTGGTCAGAAACCTCCACAAAGTTCCCAGAATTGTAGGAGATTTCAAAAGTCGTTCTCTCTGTTCCAGCTACGCAGGTTAAGGTGGAACGCCTATTCTCCGGTGTAAAATTTAGGATAAATCCGCTAAGAAGTTGTATGGACTAAACCATATTGAATGCAATTATGTTACTGCGAGCAAATCTCAAATAAAATTCGAAATATGCCCGATACAAGGATTCCAAAGATCATAGCAAATCAGCTGCAAAGACTGTTACTGCACGATGTAACTGGAGAACGCCTTGCAATGGAAACAATAACAAGCGGCGATCAATCTTAGTGAGAGAGAGAGAAACTTACACAACCGCGTTCTCTCTCTCTCTCACTAAGATTGCTTCTCTTGACTCGTGAGCAAATGCGAGGGTAAGGGTACAGAGTATGTTATAGTCGGGTTTGACCGAGTTTCTTTCTTGTTTTAAATTAAAGTAGACTCCAAATAAAAAAAATAGAGGAAAGCTAATTTCGGCTCGACCGAAGATTATATACCCTTGCAGCTTGTATGATTTGTATAAATTAGTAGCCCGATTCCACTGACACAAATATGTACATTCGGCCAAATGTACACATTTTCGACAATGCCTCTTATATACATATTCTACACCTAATTTCTATGGCTGCTGTACTATATAGTTGTCCTATCAAACTTGGTGGAATTATGTGAAAGCATAGAAAACTTATAAAAACGAGGTTCGGGGACGTTTGCGTTGAAGACAAAAAAGTTTTCTCACTAAAACAACATTTTCGACCGATGGTTCCTATGGCAGCTATATGCTATAGTCATCCGATCTGGCCGGTTCCGACAAATGTGCTGCGTCTTTGTACTAAACAACTTCGTGCAAAGTTTGGTTAAGATAGCTTTAAAACTGACGGAGCAGATAGCATAGGAACAGACGGACGGACAGACGGACATGGCTATATAACTCAGCTCGTCATGCTGATCAAGAATATATATACTTTGTGTGGTCGGAGATGCGTCCTTTTATGTGTTACAAACATCTGGACAATTTTAATATACCCTCTACAAGGGTTTAACAACAAAATTACGGAAAATTTGGAAACTGTTGTCAATGAGAGTTCAAATACAAATGTGTCTGAAGACTTTTAAGATACAAGTAATGGAAAATTGAATGAAACTGAGAATTGTTATGAAAATTCTAATATTGAATTCGAAGTCTTAACTTATCTTGCCGATTATAGCAAATCTTTTTTAAAAGTATAATACCATTTTGCCTAGCTCTGCCCCCATTGAAAGAATTTTTAGCAGTAGGGGCCAAATACCTACACCAAAAAGAAATAGAATAGGTGACGAAATATTAGAAACTATGAGAAATTTTGTAACAATATACCATCATATGGAATTAAAATGTTCCATTTTTAAATCTAAAATTTGGATTTAAGCACTTACAGTTGATATTTATTTCTAATATAAATGTATGAACCATGCACCCAGAGAAATCTAGCACAAATAGGCGAGACTGAAATCGGCTTCAATTTAGATTTTCTTCTTCTTGATTTTTAAAGACGAAAACTGCTCGAATTCGAGAAGACAATTGATTTCGACTTCGAACTTGTAAGCGAGGGAAGTGCGGGGAGCCATAAGCGAAGAGCGCGAACAAAAAATGAGAACAATTCTCTCTTCGGCTGCTACGAAGCTGAAAGCAGCGAAGACATCATTGAAATTGGCAGCTTGGCTGCGTCGGTAATCAATTGAATATGAGAAGACAAAGATGTCGGAAGTGCAAGTGATGTGTGAAAAAAGAATTTTAAAGAGTTTAATTTAAAAGAAGAAGTGAAATATTTAAATGGTGAGTATAAGTGCTAAATTTTAAATTTACATACGCATATGCATTGAAAAGAAGCGGCCACTCTGTGTCGCTATGCATTGTATGTATGCATGTTGTAACGTTCGCGCTTGCTCAGGAGAAATTGTTTGAATTTTTAGCCCTTATGCTAAATTTATCGCAGTCCCAGTTGCAGCCAAATGTTGCATACGATAAATCCCTGCTGAGCTTCTAAGGTCGCGGGATAGGGAAATGTCGCTCTTTTTCCCAAAGCTTCACTTTGAGAGAAGCGATCTAAATTTCCCCCCCAACTATGAACCGCTTTACCCAATTTGTAAGCTCTGCCTTGAGCCTATAAAAACACTCCGTGGTCTACACATGGCCTCTTGTCTATTTTAATCATTTATTTGGCAAGCATCTTGCTGCCCAAACGACAAGTGAAGTAGCCACGTGGGTGAAAGGAAAATTTAATTTGTATTATTTATCGCAGCCGTATATTGAATATATAAAAGAATCCTAGTACACCCTGGCTCAATAGCGTGATCGAAAACAAACGCTTTAATTCATTTTACTGTCTGTTAAAAACATTGCTGGTAAGTACAGTTCCGACCTTTTGCCTTATACCAGGCCCATTAGTGAATCCACTTGAAATTTACAGTTTGGAAGCCACTGTTCAGCCTTAATTTGGCCAACCGCCCACATTTCGCTGCCCCTCATGGGATCCCAATTGGATTAGGGTACGGGCTGAGTCTGGAATGTGGGCATAGAAATTGTGTGAGAGCCCTGCTTTCCCAACTGGAGCGATCGAGAGCCTGGATTGATTCCATTGATTGAATTCCAAGTTCCCCATGCCCGTGAAGAGAAGCTTCCGAAAGCTGCATTTAGGCAGTCTGCATTTCGCGCCGTCAGCTGAAGCAGTGCCCCGTCGGTCGTCGCGGTTTTCGCCTGACAAATTAGCCCGAATCGGATAAAAAGGGAGTTCAAGCCTCCCCAGAGTGTGTGTGGTGTTGTTTAGTGTAACAAAATCCAGAAAATAATTAGGTACATTGCCCCTCCCTTTCATATCTGGAGCTGCTGTATGTATGTATGTAAGTGATCAAACAAACCTATTCCCCTTTTGCGTTAAACCACAATTAAAATAAACCAACCCCTTTTGAGTTTAACTATGCTACAATGATAAAACCTTAAAACAAAAAACCAAAATAGACCCCAAATATTTAAAATGTCAATATAATTAGCCAGAAACGAAAAACAAACAGACAACAATAGTCAGCGGAAAAGCTGATCGCCACTAGCAACTACTTTTCTTGACTGATTCTTTTCTTGATTTTGAATATTAGTACTCCGACACACCCTGACATTGAAGCTAAACATAATGCATTTTAACAACTTTGCTTAATTTTTCTACTTATATACTATTCTTACAACTACACTTACACACTAAGAAAAAACTATAACGAATAATAATTTGAGTACGAACGCTCTTGAAAATAAAATTAGTCGTTCTTGAATTTTCAAGAATTTCGCTCTTGGAATCGAGATAAATTCGTTCTAAACGTTCTCCATTTGGTTTTTTTTATAGGCAAGGGGGGTGAGGGCAATTTAACTTTGAGAAAATAGCGGTGGTCGTTGAGGGAATTGCGTTGGACTCGCTCTCGCAAAGCGAGAGAGCGCATGCGCAGTTTGTTGTTGTGCGATGCGTACGAAAGGCAACTGCGTTTATTTATTAGTGTGATTTCGTCGCGTCTTTTACCTTATGGAAGATAGCTGAGCTCGTTAAGCGGCCCGTCGCCTGTGTGTGTTTCAGTCTTTCGAGGTACCGTGTTCAAGTCCCAGAAAAGTAAGTAAAAAAAAAAAGAATATCTATGTATGTGGTTATCTCAAAAACAATCACAGTTTAAAACAAAGTTTTGGGGGGGTGGTTGGGGTTGGTTGGGTTGATAATGGTGAGTGGGAGGAGGGAGGGAGACGGACCACGTCGGTCGGGTAGGGTCGGGTCTGTCGTGTCTCTCTCACAACCCCACCCACCCCCACCCCAAATATTCTTTTTAAGTTTTTTATTTTGAGAATTATTTGTTCTTGGATCAAGAGCTGAAACTCTTGAATCAGGAATATCGGGATCAAAAATTCACTCTTGAATCAAGAATTTCGCTCTTGGATCAAGAATTTTCACTCTTACCGTACTTTTGAGAACGAATGCTCCTGATTCAAGAGTGAAATTCTCTATTTTTTCTCAGAGTGTACCTAAACATATATCGCACAGTTTTAGAAGCCCTGATTGGCTGAGTTAAGAGGAATTAATTTGCCCATGGGCGTTTATATTGATAGTTTTACCACTTAATCATGCATTTAACCTTAGATTAAGAATAAAATACGTATTATAATGAAGTGCTAAACAAATCTTCTTTTTCTGTGGACATGGTGAAGTTGCAAAGTTGCAGTTCTGAAGTGTTTCAAAGGGGTCCTTCAGCGAATTTAATTGACGGCCATGGTAGGGTAGGGTAAAGACGCGGTTGTCAAATACCAGCTTAGACACCGCCAATGCTGGTTTAGGAATAGAAGTCGCAGACTAATTTGTGAGTAGGGATATCGGACCTTTAGGGTGACAGCTCTTCTGGCTGGCCCTCCTTTTCTGACTGGTCGATATATATTTTTTAGAGAGTTTAGCTCTTTGTAGTTTCTGGAGGGATCCTTAATTAAAATTGTGGTAGCCCGAATCAAGGAAATAGCCACTAACCCCCCCACTGCCGAAAGAGCTACGGATATATATAGTGTCCCGCTCGGCTATACCGCCTTCGATTCAAATGGACCTGCCTGAGCGCAGCAGCGCTAGCAGCACAACTTCATCCATTACAGCTACTGGTGGTTACAATGTAAATATCGCGTTTTTAATTTGTGTTAGTGCTTGTGCTTCTTTACAAAAACATCCCAGTCGGACTTTTGCAGCATGTGTTTACAAAAATAAGTACATTTGGGGGCATGAAATTTCACGAAAACAGTCACTACATTATTTTTTTGGTATTTCATGCCATTTCCAGTCCATTTTTCACCATGACAAACTCACACGTGGTTTTCTCAACTATTCGTAGGGCTAAGAGTCAGCATATCGTGAAACGGTTCAAACTCTCTCTCGTGGAGACCGAACAAGAAGTAGAAAAACGAAGTTAGCCCCGAACGCTTGATGAACGTTGACCAAACGAGAGAGAGAATACGAAAAAAAGAGAAGGCCAAGCAAACTTCGTCTGTGCCGAAGTTTTTATACCGTTGCAAACGCTGTTTTTGAAATGACAGCTTAGATAAAAAACAAAAACTTTTGTAACTAAAATCCATTTTCCGTCAGATCAACATCTGATTTCGACCAAATTTCGCGAATCTTTTTAAAAACATATCAAATTAACAATCGCCAAGTTTAAGAACGATAAAATTGAAAACAAAAAAGTTTTTCTCACTAAGACCCATTTTCCGACCGATCGGCCTTATGGCAGCTATAAGATATAGTCATCCGACTTTGACCAAAGTTTGCAAACCTGTTTGAAAGCATATAATATTAATAATGACCGTGTTTGGGAACGCTAACATTAAGAACAAAAAAGTGTTTCTCACTAAGACCCATTTTTTGACCGATGGTTCCTATGGCAGCTATAAGAAATAGTCATCCGATCCGGTCGGTTCCGACATATCAGCAGCGTGCAGTAAAAAGAAGACTCTGTGCAAAATTTCAGCTCGATAGCTTTAAAACTGAGAGACTAGTTTTGCGTAGAAACAGACGGACAGACAGACAAACAGACAGACAGACGGACGGACAAAGCTCAGTCGACTCAGCTCGTCGCCCTGATCAAGAATATATATATAGTTTATGGGGTCGGAAATGAATATTTCTATGCGTTGCAAACTTCTGGGCAAAATTATAATACCCTTTGCAAGGGTATAAAAATTACGAAGTCAGTTCGATTTCGGCTTTTGCGGAAAAAAGATGTGTTAACCGTGAATATTTATAAAAATAAATGTTACAACTGGCTAGCTCAAGGTCTTTGGTTGATTATAAGTCTTTATAACCAACACAAATCAACAGATATTAATTACAACATTTTGTCCGCTGATGAGAGAATTTGGTTTTGGTCGAAACAGCGATCGTTTTACGGACATACCCAATTGCTATTCCAAAATGTTGTAACTAATATCTGTTGATTTGTGTTGGTTATAAAGACTTATAATCAACCAAAGACCTTGAGCTAGCCAGTTATAACATTGACTAAAATCAAAAACAGGTCACTAAACCCCATATACATATTAATAATAATTTTATAATTACAAATGCGCAATATATTCTTAGTGAGTATCGAATTTAATTACATCTAGGGATTTTATTGCATTTATATATTATTATTATCATTAATTTACCAAAATTCTAAAAATAAATATTTACTTAAAACAGGTCACTTGTTTGAAAACTACAAACAACTACACATTTAAAGGCCAAATCGCTAACTATCTTCGCTAACATCAGCAAAGAAAGCCAACATGAAAGGTACCATGGCGAACATCAATAATATATATAGAAGTAACAAAAATTGTTGTTGGTTTAAATTTAAAAAAAAAATTGCAAAAAAACTCAAAACTATTTAATTTAATTATGTGGTGACATCTCATACAAAAGTCGGGGGTTCCTCAGCCAACGTCTCAACTCTTCCTATCTACAATATACAAAGTTGGTACATCTAAAGTCCTGAGTTTGTAGAAAGAATAGCAGAACCCGAAGGCTGCTGCGTGACGCCACCCAAACGGTTAACGGTTACAACAACAACCCCTGAGTTTTACGGCGTTGCTTAACAAAAGCGAATGTGAACTTTCAGGTTTCTCATGCCTACTGACGTGAGAAGTAGGCATGAAATATGGACTTCTGGCATGCATACAAGTCCGACTGGGATGTTAAGGCCTCTACGCATTTATTTTCGGTCGATGTGTAGCACATACAAACATACGTGTGTATACACACACTCGTAACGGAGTTTGCATTTCCGTCTCATCTGCTTTTGTTAGAAGAAGAAAGAAAAAAACAAACTCAGTTTCGCGTCCTGTGTATGTAAGCATGTTTAGCAACAATTTTAACTTAAGTGAACACGTGGTTGCGTGGTGTTATTTATATACATTTGTGTGTTTTACTTGACCTAGAGCCGGCAATACTCAAATTCTACCATTTAGAAAGGTCGCTAACTATCAACTTTACATTTTTAAATTCGTTATATTGATATTGTATTTTTATATATTATTTATTAATATTATTATGACTATTATTTTGTACTAACTCTATATGTATGATTTTTTTTTCAATTTTTTTTGGCAGGTGCTCAGTATTATTTATATATCTGTTATCCTGCTCAACGCTAGTTTATGTGCTTGCTTGGAGTCGAGACTTTTCATGCTTATTTTCAAGAAGATCTATTTTTGAATTCGAGACTTTCCATGCCTACAACCAAGAAGATCTATGCTTGAAATCGATACTTTTTATGCCTACAACCAAGAAGATCAGTGCTTGATTTGAAGACGGCTTAATTTAAAACCAAGCATTTCAGTCTCAAAAATTCGTGCTTGATTTCAGTATTTTCGGCATGAATCCAAGAATATTCCGTCTTACCGTACTTTTGACATCAAAACTCTGAGTGTGCTTTTTAATTGAAAAGTACTTTTTTTGTACCTTTTCCTTTTCCTAGGCACTGGAAATTCCGTATACCTTTTACCGAAGATTATACAATGAATAGATCGGACATCTCATACAAAACAAAAATTTGTATGACGGGTCCTGCCAATGGAACCCGCTCTCTTCAACGAAACCCACACGCAGCTGCCGTTTATTTAGAAATTTTTGTCGCGTATGCAACTGGCCTAATGGCTGACGTGGGTTAACGCGTCGCCCACGTCGCGCGTTCAGTTAGAAGTGGTTCGAGTCGCAGCAGCGGCGGAATCATTTTTTTATACTCTGTACCGAAGGTACGTAGAGTATATTAAGTTTGTGCAAAAGTATGTAACAGCCAGAAGGAATCATCTCCGACCCTATAAAGTATATATATTCTTGATCAGCATCAACAGCAGAGTCGATATATCAAAACCGGGATTTCATGCCCATAGTTAATGAAATCAACCTACCAGAAACGCAAATTGCAGTTTTAGTTCCTAAGCTAAATTAAAAATATGCTTTTGTTCTTATAGAATTGGTCCCCTTAAAAAAATTCAGTCATTCAATGAACCATTATCCTTCCCAGTCTATAACAAAGACGGTCCAACAACTAATGTCGTTTTTCACGACATATTTATTCATTCAGTCAGAAATATATTTCTTCTTTTTCAGAAATCATAGTCCAAAAATAGTTCTGTTTTTCTGCTATTTCAAGTTTGAGCATATCCAAACGAACCCAAAAACTTTTTTTTCGCAGCATTTTCAGTTGTGTTCATGAAAATAGTAGTACGGCACCACACAACATTAAATATTCATGTTTCGACATACTGAACATTGCAAATTGAACACGTGTTGATATTTTTTTAAGAATGGCCTACAAAGAAAAGAATAGCGATAAGATCCCGTTTGTTTTACATTGGTTTGGGTAAGTTTTTGATGACTTTTCAGTGATGCAGCGAAATTTGACTTTTCTTTAAAATGGTAGTGTTCGGTGTGAGTGGTCGAAAAACCATTATAATAATTAATTAGTTCAACAACAAACGTCAATAGTAAGTATAATTTAGCAATGAATATTTTAATGATTGATATTCATTGGGCTTGTTACTATTTGTAACTTTAGTGGGCAGAGAAAAGCATTGCACGGCTGAGAAAAGAGATTTAATAGTAAGCCTTAGAGCAAAAGGCAAAACGTACAAGGAAAATACAAATATTGTTGGTTGCACACCTTTAATGATATTTAACGCGATTAATTATAAAACATAGAGGAAAGCTAACTTCGGTTCGACCGAAGTTTATATACCCTTTTAGCTTGTATTCTTAGCTGAGGTATTTCCGAAACTCAGCAAAATATGGCGCCACTACTTTGACCATTTGTTATATGGCAACTATACGATATATTCTTCAGATTTTGACCAAACTTCCCAAAATTGTGTGGAAACTGATAATATTCATAACTGGCAAGTAAAAAAACGCTACCATTAAAAACAAAAAAGTTTTTCTCACTTAAACTTCTTTTTCGAACGATCGTTCCTATGGCAGCTATATGCCATAGTCATCCGATTTGGATCAAACATGGCAGAATTGTGTGATAGCACATGATAATGATCAGTTACAAGTGTGACACCGATAGCATTGAAAACAAAAAAGTTTTTTCTACTAAGACTTTTTTTCAGACCTATCTTTTGTATGGTAGCTATACTATATAATTCTCCCATTTTCATTATGCTTGGTGGAATTAAGTGAAAGCATAGAAAACTGAAAAACACGAGGTATGGGGGCGTTTGCATTGAAAACAAAAAAGTTTTTATCACTTGAACTATTTTTTCGACCGATCGTTCCTAGGGCAGCTACTTCCTATAGTCATCCGATCCGGTCGGTCCCGTCAAAAGTGCAGCGTATTTGTACCAAAAGACGTTAAAAGCTTGGTTACGATTGCTTTAAAACTGACGAAGGAGGTAGCATAGAAACTGACGGACATGGTTATATGGAGCAGGCTCTAGGCAGTATGTACGACGTCCACGAAACACTGAATATAATCCTAGGTACACCAACAAGACAGTTAAACATGGTGGCCTAAGTATAATGATATGGGCTTGCTTTTCTTACAATGGCGTTGGTCCTACCCATATGATAAATGGTATAATGGACAAACATGTTTATGTTGACATACTAAAAAACACAATGCTACCATACGCCAGTTGGGAAATGCCTATAAAATGGACATTTCAACAGGACAACGATACGAAACATACTAGCAAGCCTAGAAAACTGATGTGATGTAATGACGACTTCAGTCCGCAGATCTTAATCCGATAGATAACTTACGCCAAGATATAAAACGGGTTGTGGCAACTGCAAATTCTTCAAACAAGGCACTAACTCAAATTCCCTTGAAGTGTTGTCAGGACCTTATTGATTCCATGCCCCGCCGGTGCGAAGCCGTTATTAAAAATAAAAGATATACAATAGACTGGCCCTTAAAAATAGATTTCAAAATCAAAAAAGAAAAAGTTTCGTTATGGTCCAAATAGATATATTAAAAAGTTTTGCCCCGATCGGACTACATTTAGTGGACGCGCGCTCGCCCTCAAAATCAAAAATTTGAAATATATGGGCAATAAATGGAATGAGTTTCGGATTTAATCTCTAAAATTTTTAACTTGTTCTTTAAGTGTTGATTCTTTTTAAATCCTGTTAGGGGAATATCTTAGCAACATTTAAAATATAAATGTTGCATATTTTAGGCGTAAAATTGGTCGTAATCATACCAAAACTGACAATTTTAGAACTATTTTTGGTTTTCAGAGATGAGTTTCGGATTTAATCTCTAAAATTTTTAAATTTTAGAACATTTAAAATATAAATTTTTGGATATTTTGAGCGTAAGCTTAGTCATTATCATACCAAAACAGCAAATTTTTATCATTCTTTGTTTTGTTTTCTTTTTAAAGATAATGTAATATATATGAGATTCTGATTTTATCTTTTTTATGGCTTACAAATTCATTAAGTTAAATGGCGCTATGAGTTTTGACATCACGTCATCTAATACCAGGTCAAAACTTGGCGCAACGGTTTTGCTACAAAAATACCTGGACCGAAAGCTCGTTCAACTCCCATGACGCCTATGACGTTTACGAAGCGAGGCATTCGGCTAGCAGTGTAGCAGAAGTGCTCATGTTCAATCGCTATGCAAATGATTGGAATAGTTTCGATCATGGACTCGTAAAGAGGGGGTTGGATGCGGATGGATCAGACAAACTCACAGTTTTTTTTTTGCTTTTTCATAGCGACATTTAATTTAGCTGATATTTAAACCAGGGCTTAATACCGAAACCGGAACCTTTAACTGAAATAAACCGATTCAAATCACGTACCGGAACCGGAACAGATACAAATATTTTATTGAAAACCGAAAACCGTTTACCGTTATTAATGGAACCGATAGAACCGGAACAAAACCGAAACGTTGGTACCGGTACAGCTTCGGTTTTTTTCGCCTTTCCACAGAGCAACGTAGTTTTGGTAACTCGTTGGACATCAACCTACAGGATGCGCAAATATTTAATGGCGGAAGACATCTTCAACATTTCCTCCAGTTTTGCGGCTGCAGATAACGACTTTCTTCTGCACCGGAGTGTGTGGGACTCAGTTCACGAAATTGTACGCATGCTAGAACCAGCGGAGGATGCCACAACTAAATTTCAAGACGAGAATCTAGTTTTGGGTGATTTTTATTTCATTTGGATACACAGCAAATTGGAAATATCAAAAAATTCGACCACTCTAGAGAAAAATTTTGTTCAAAGAAAAGCGAAGGAAATCCTTTTAAGAAAACAATTCTTTTTTATTTGGCATATTTTGGGAACCTAGATATAACGTAACGCTAAGTACTGAGCAAAAAATACTTGTATCATTCTTTTACAAATTATTTATGACTAACGCAATAATATATAAGCCCCAGGACTTGACCGTTGATTCACCCCGCTGTGTGTCAACATGATGACGCAAGCTTATAATCAGATCCTGCGCTCAGCCAGCACTCCAAATAGCTTTAGGGAAAGCATAATTTTCCCAATCTACAAGAAAGGAGACCCTACACCAGCTTCCAACTACAGGGGCATATCCTGCATAAATGCAGCCATGAAGTTGTTTGCCTCGATTTTGCTAAGACGACTTTCAAACTGGGTAACTGATCATAATATCCTTAGCGAGTTTCAATTTGGATTTCGCCGAGGCTACTCAACAGTCGATAGCGTTTTTGCGCTTACTGCAATTGCCAAATCTTACCTCTCCTCAATGCGAAAGCTGTATATCTGTTTTATAGACTTCAAGGCAGCGTTCGATACCGTTAACCGTAGAAGTTTACTACTAAAGTTAAGCCTCCTAGGAGTATCGACGCGCTTCATTAATATGATTTCAAGCCTGTACGAAGAAAACACCTTCGCTGTTTGGGATGGACGACTACTTTCGGATCAGTTTCCAAATAACACTGGAGTAAAGCAAGGATGCCTCCTTAGCCCACTTCTGTTTTCACTTTATGTCGACGACGTTACAACCTACCTTCCTGGAGGCGTCATGGCACCACCACCAAGGCATTAATGTACGCAGATGATATGGCGATACTAGCAGAGTCCCCCGAGATGCTTCAAGCCATGATTAATAAGCTCTCTGAATATTGCATACAATGGAGTTTACAGATAAACGTGGATAAGACGAAAGTTTTGATTGTGAAAGACAGAAGAGGCCGTAGTGCAAGGGTAGACAGATGGTTTTTAAATGGCGTTGAGCTGGAAACGGTAAAAACTTTTAAATATCTTGGCGTGACTATCACTGGAAATTTAAGCTTCAAACCGCACTTACAAGAAAAACTGCAAGACTCTAAGAAAGCAATTAATAGCACTTGGAGAAACTTTTTCGGAAAACGACTATTTTGCCGAGCACTAAATTCAGAATGTTTAAAGCCACTGTTCGATCAGTAATGTGCTATGCATCTCAAGTCTGGGGATACTGCCGATATGAGGAGGTGGAGCGACTGCAAAGGCTGTTTATTAAACGGATATTTAAACTACCCCGCACTACTCCAAACTATGCGCTCCACTTAGAAACCGGCCTGCCTTCATTATTCTTATACGGTCTGCAAAACCACTTCACATACATACGGAAAGTTATGGATATGCCGAATTGTAGACTAGCCAAAACAGTCACTGCTTTGATGCTGTCGGAAAAATCACAAATTTTTGACAATTGGCTGTCCTTATTTCAGGATCATGAGCTATCCATAGACCTTCAAAGCGTCGGATCATGGGAAAGATCTCACCAATTGCTGTTGGAGAAAGCTGTTATCAGAGAAAGAGACTCTTTTCTAAGTCAAGCCAGGCAAAGTGTGGTCCGAAACACTTACAAAAAACTAGAGCTGAATCTGGAATCGCTTAACTATTTTCATGACCGTTATGACACTCAAGCAATTATATGTCGGGCACGCTGTGAAATGCTTAGTCTCAACTATAGGCCGCACTGGAGCTCTGTTAACACAGATTGTAGCCTCTGTAATTTGCACGCAACTGAAGACGTCATGCATCTGCTTGGGGTATGCCCAATTTTAGCTGAGATAAGAAGCGCCCATCTGGGAAGCCGTTTCCTTTCAGAAGCAGACGTCATAAATTGGCTAAATGGCAAGAACTGGACAACATTATCCTCCTTTCTACAACAGGCGCTAAAATATAGAACCGCTATTATAAATGAATATTTGTAACTTTTTCTGTAAATTAGATTATGTATCTTTTCTACCTAGTTTTTTTCGTCTTGGTCAATTCTTAAATCGAAAACTATGTTTCTTTGTTTTAAATTATTGTTTGTTTATATCGTTAACAATGTACAAAAGCTCAAATGCTATGGCTGACGGTTAAAAATCAAGCCAAAAATTTATATTAATAAATATCTACTACTACTACTATAAGTTTTTTTGTAACTTGTAGCGTTAGGATGGTATTTCAAAATAAATAAATAAATAAATAAAAATTTTGTCGGTTGCTGATGAATCACTGCATAATGATGAGTGCAGTTTTTCTGAAAGCGCCGACAAAGTTGAGGCATATATGATATTGCAGCAAAAGAAACTTGGTGATAAAAACACTTCAATTGCGTCAATTGTGTGTTGTGGCACTTAATCGTGTTCGAAACCATGAAAACATTCTTAACTGGTGGTCAAAATCCTCCTCAAAGTTCCCAGAATTGTATGAGATTTCAAAAGTCGTGCTTTCTGTTCACAGTTACAAAGGTTAGCGTGGAACGCCAATTCTCTGGCGTAATTTATAATGAATTCGCTAAGAAGTTGTATGGACTCAACCACATTGAATGCAATTATGTTACTGCGAGCAAATCACAAGAATGCTCGACGTATAAAATTTAAAGTTAAATTTGAAAACTAATAATACAATATATAATAATATAATGAAATATATATGAGAATATAATGGAATCATAAGTTCTTATTTGTTAACTACGTAAAAAAATAAAGCCCTGCTGTGTAATCAATTTTGAATAAAGTTATACAGTTTTGTTTTTCCTTTCATGAAGCCATTACTATTTTCATGAACATCAAAATTTTCTTTTATTGTTTTGTGTAAGCCATGCAGGCAAATAAACCTTAGTTTCTAATACAAAATTACATGGATATTAATTAAAATATGTGTATTAAGATCTTTTTTTTTCTTTAAAAAATTGGTTTATCATTTAAATTTTCTGCGCATTATTTAGAACTGAGCTGCACTAATATTTTAATGAACACAGCTGTACATTTACAATCTGACTTATCGTCGTAAAGAGCTTCGCTCGTACCGGCTATTCCACGGCGGCCACTCCTTTTTTTTTTTTGAGCATTAACTTTATTTCTTTAAATTTGTATAACTTAGTTTTAGTTTTCGAAAAGAGGTTATTGCAAGCATTTGACTTGGAAACATGCAACAGAATGTTGTAGTTGGCACACGGCATAAGAAATTCATAATTTTTTTGCATAGCGTGTTGGCTTCTTCTGCACTGGAGCGTTGGCCTTCTTCTTAAAGCTAATCAAAATGTAATGGCTTTTTGTGCAATTAAAGTGCCAGCTGATGCCACAGTTGAATTTGTATTCATGGCGTATACAAAACAAACACACTAACACTTCATCATGTGAGTGAAATTGTGTGTGCGTGTGTGCTTGGCACACCATTCGGTGCTCCCGTCGCGTTGCCAAAAGTTTTTCTTGCATGCAAATGACTGACATGAAGAAGGCACAGAATGTTTTCTTCTCTAATCGCAAAACCTTCTTCACCTCCATCTCTTTTGTGAAACCCATCTTCTCCTGCTCTCAGCTTCATCAATGTCGCTGTCCGTCGGCTGTCTGTCATGTTCCATCTGACAACTGCGACAGTTGTTCCGTTTTGTGGCCATTAACATGTCTACTAGAAGAAAAAACAAAGAACAAAAATTTTACTCGAGATAAAAGAGAAGTAAAAAAGTCAGCAGGTTTGATTTGGAACAGGCAGACTTATTGACTACCCTGGAAAAGAAAAGTCTCTATTTTGGCATTCTTAGACCCTTCCAGTGCAAAGAAGAAATTAAGATAACCAGTATTCGAATCAAATTTAGATTTTTTTCCATCTTGAAAATTTGATGCGAAATAATTGACAACAATTTCACCGACAAAATAATTGTAAGGTTTTTGGATCGCAATCAAAAACTAAAAAGTAAGACGGATTTACGTCGGAGGGGTTTTACATTAAGATACTCTGTAGCTGGCAACATTTGTCGATAACTGATATCTTATTATTGTGACGCCACACAAACAGTGTTAGAGCTGCCCATCGCTTCGGCGTGGTAAAAATAAAAAACAAACTTAATCGACTTGATCCCACATATGGACCCAAATCAAGGAGGTTCGATATTGATTTAGGTTCGTTATTCGTACTTGATTTGATCTCGAAATCGACTCGGTGCCAGAATACCCAAGATTAAACAGAGCTCGATATTTAAACTATATTTTATCCAAATAACGATTGCTGCCAAAATGGCCGAAATAGACTTGAGTTCCATATTTAAACTTGGTATGATTCCAAAATTAAATTAGTAAAAAATACCGTAAGCCTTTTTTCATTGAAATTGTGCGGCAGTTTTGGTTCTTAACGGAGCTTCAGAGTCTAAAATGGGCGGCGTCTGTCATCGAAAGATGCTTTTAAAAAGCAGTTTCAGCGTCAGCCATTCGAACGCCTAATTGGCCGTATTCCAAGCGGAAACCAATGCAAATGATCCTTCAAAATGCGACATTTGGTGGTTCCACTGACGGAGATGATACCACACATATGGGTTCTCGGGAACACTTTCTTATACCGCCTCAACCAGTTCATTGGAACGTTTTTGACGTTGATAAGCGGCATGTGGACTATCTCACACTTTCCCGTTCTTAATCAAATTCGAGTGTTGTCAGAAAGAAGCACCTTCTCTGCCGCGATATTTTCGACGATATGCAACGTACATCAGTTCGCACAGATCTCAGAGATGGTAGATAAATAGTTTAGAAAATATCCATATCGATATTTTTTCAATATTGAAAAAGTATCATTTCAATATTGATATTTTGTTGTATAAAACATTGATATGGAGATTTTTTAATAAATATACATATATTTACAATAAGTAGGACTATTGAGGTAATTAAGGTGTCATTTGACTATTTTCAAAACTACATACTGATTGCGTTCAAAATCTTAAGATCAAAGCTCCAAAGCACGGAAAAAATAAAGATTTAGAAACGATTTCTCTTCTTCCTGATAGCTGATATGTGTCAGACAAACTTACAATGTACTCTGCTATTTGTTATTTTTTGTGAGAGATTTCTCCATGTAGTAGATGTGCAATCGGCCCTAAATGTATATTTATAAGATTAACAAAAGATATGTATTTCAAACTAGCAAGTTTTAGCCGGCTCGAGGTCATGTTGTGTTTGTACTTAACTTAGAATATGAACACAAAACACCATAAAGAAGGCTGGTTTGTCGTTGTTTTTATACTCTGTACCGAAGGTACATAGAGTATATTAAGTTTGTGCAAAAGTATGTAACGTTGCTTGCAGACTTATGTTGGAATTTGATGATCGAATGTTATGAACAATAAATAAAACATCGTACATAAATGCGTAACATACATTAATAATACACACTACATACACACATTACATACACACAAATATAGTTACTATAAAAATGTTTTGAAAAATATAAAAATATTAATTTTTTTACAAGTATATTTCTTTAATGGTAGACTTTATCATCATGATTTCTTTGGGAAAGCTACATGGCTTTATAAGATCTACATTTGTGTATAAGCATTGGATACGAAAAATTGAGTACTGGAAAAACATGAGCGAAAAATCAAACAAAAAAGGAGGTTTATATTCGATTTTCCGTCATATCGACTCGAAAGACCCCCAAAACCGCAATATCGGGGATTGAAGTGTTTCCAAAACTTTTAGCCTGGAACATTCCAAGAAACTTTGCTGAAGAAAGTTTACCAAAAAAACTAACACTGTTCAAGTTAGAGGCTGTCAAAAAAAGTTTTATTCCCTTAAAAATGGCAAAGTTGATAAAAAACTTAAAAAAAAAAAATCGTATGAAGGCCTCGTGATAACTCAAACGAGAAGGCCAAGCTAACTTCGTCTGTGCCGAAGTTTTTATACCCTTGCAAATGCTGTTTTTGAAATGTCAGAGTTTAAGAACGCTTACATAAAAATCTAAAAAAATTTTAACTAAAACTCATTTTCCGACAGATAAACATCTGATTTCGACCAAATTTTGCGAATCTTTTTGAAAACATATCAAATTAACAATCGCGGAGATTAAGAAAGATAAAATTGAAAACAGAAAAGTTTTTCTCACTAAGACTCATTTTCCGACCGATCGGTCCTATGACAACCATAAGATATAGTCACCCGATGTCGATCAACTTTTTCAAATTAGTTTGAAAGCGTTTAATATTAGGAATCACCGACTTTAAGAACGATTTACTTGAAAACAAAAAAGTTTTTTTCACTAAGACTCATTTTCCGACCGATCGGTATTATGGCAGCTATAAGATATAGTCATCCGATTTTGACAAAAATTTGCAAATCTGTTTGAAAGCATATAATATTTATTATCGCCGAGTTTTATGACGCTAGCATTGAAAACAAAAAATTTTTTTCTACTAAGACCCATTTTCCGACCTATTGTTCCTATGACAGCTATAAGATATAGTCATCCGATCTTGACCAAAATTTGCAAATCTGTTTGAAAGCATATAATATTAACAATGGCCGAGTTTAAGGCGGCTAACATTGAAAACAAAAAAGTTTTTCTCACTAAGAACCATTTTTTGACCGATGGTTCCTATGGCAGCTATAAGATATAGTCATCCGATCCGGTCGGTTCCGACATATTAGCAGCGTGCAGTAAAAAGAAGACTCTGTGCAAAATTTCAGCTCGATAGCTTTAAAACTGAGAGACTAGTTTGCGTAGAAACAGACGGACAGACGGACAGACAGACGGACAGACAGACGGACAGACAGACGGACAGACAGACAGACAGACAGACGGACGGACAAAGCTCAATCGACTCAGCTCGTCGCCCTGATCAAGAATATATATAGTTTATGGGGTCGGAAATGAATATTTCAATGCGTTGCAAACTTCTGGGCAAAATTATAATACCCTTTGCAAGGGTATAAAAAGTAATGATGCAGTTCGATTCCTGGGACCCGAAATAGGGGGAAACCGTAGAGTCCGATCATGTCTTTTTTTTCGACTTGCACAGTGTTATTATAAGAGTCGTTAAAACAGTCACGATATGTATTTTATTTCATTCAGATCATAATGTAAATAAGTATAAAACGCAGAGCTTAATTTTTTTGGGTTTAGGTAATTTGGAGCACACTAATATCTAAAAGAATGCATTCAGTAAACCTCACTTTTTGTGGCGAAAACCAACAGCAATATCGACGAAAAATATCACCAAAATATATTCGATATATTCGATATATCGATATCAGAAAAATATTCGATGATGATATATCGTCTTTTTACCATAATATCGATATACCGATATTATTTCCGGCATCCCCAGCATCCCCAGACACAGAAATGACTAGAAATTTGGCAAACCCTAGATTAGAATTTGTTGAGAAGCAAAACTCTTTTATAACCGACAGTTTAAATCAGAGATGGGCGCGTCGCGACGTTCACAATGCACACGAGGCAGCGCTGCCTTCGTGTGCATTGTGAACGTCACGACGCGCCCATCTCTGGTTTAAATACACACATTAAGGTAGCCAAAATATTGCTTATATATATTAACAAATATAAATTTTACAGCCGTGAAAACTTTTTCAGTGTTTCGCAAACCGGAAAATGCAATAATTTTTAAATCTTATATTAGATTGACTTATCAGTCGTTCCTCTAAAGTCAACATTTTAAGCTGTTAAGATATTGTATATGTATACCACTTCAAAATACAAGTTGTGGGTGGTGAACTATAGGCACGTGCCTATTCTACAAATGTTTTTTCATTTGCTAAGGCTGGGAAAAGTTTTCTTTAAAAGTCTTCAAAATATTTATTGCTTCATTTTACAATCTAATGTTTCCCTTTTAAGAAAAATATCATAAGCCGACATCGATCGAAACTTAACTCGAGTAAGTCACTTATGTGAAAAAGTTAAGGTTGGCTGTGGTGCAGCGGTAGTGTGTGTGCCTGCCTCGGAACATCTAATAAAAAGTTTTTTTCTTTAAGAACTTTTACTCTAGCTGTGAAGTAACTAGCCATGAAAAAGTTTCTCAAACTTTGCCGTTCGGATTCGGCGTAAAGTTGTTGGTCTCTTTCTCTTGTGCGATAATTAAAAGCACACACGCTAAGAAACTGAGAGAAGCTGGACTTGAGTCCCTTTGAGCTGTGTAAAAACCAAATATTTATTTAGACTTTTATACTCTGTACCAAAGGTACACAGAGTATATTAAGTTTGAGCAAAAGTATGTAACAGCCAGAAGGAATCATCTCCGACCCTATAAAGTATATATATTCTTGATCAGCATCAACAGCAGAGTCGATATAGCCATATCCGTCTGTCCGTCTGTCTGTCTGTCCGTCCGTCCTTATGAACAAACAGATCTCAGAAATGGTAAAAGATAGAGGTTTGACATGTATGGGACATATATTTCTTATACTTGCAGGCAGATCAAGTTTATTTTCAATTTTTGCCACGTCCCCTCCCGCCCCCGCAATTTGGAAAAAACCTCATATCTCCCACAGTTTTGATGATAGATGGTTCGTACCTTCTTGAGATATCTAGTAATCAAAATTATTTATCGATTTGCTGAAGGAATGATAAAGATTGGACGATACTCAAGCTATGATCAAAAAACGGCCAGTTAACACCAAAATTTAGCACCTTACATTATTTTCCGTCTATTTAGGTGCAATAAAGGTACAACCCGGTGTGGCAAACGTTAATTGTATGAGAAACAATCTGTATACCCGGCGACGCGCGGGTCTTTGCATTGTGTGCATATGGTTCTTATTAACATTCGAACCTGTTCAAACTTGTTCGAAAACAGATTTAAACTGGGAAATTTTCCACATATCAAATTTACAATTCAAAGCTTAGTGAGGCCGGGTGGTTTTTTCTGGGTACCATTAGAAATCCAAGAGGATGTTTGACATTTTGGCAAATGGCAATAGTTGTTTGGGAGACTTACTTGCAGCCTCTTCAAGAGAGGTGAGACTTGGGGAGTGCAGATGTGTTAATCTTGTCTTAGCGATCGCTGGGCAGCTGCAGATGAGGTGTTCCAGAGTTTCGACGACTCCAAGCTCCTTACATTTCCTGCAGATGTCCGTTGTCGTGATTCCTAGCTTTTTCGCGTGAGCAGCTGCTAGGCAGTGACCAGTTAGTATGCCTATAAGCAGTCTACAGTCTCTTCTTTGGAGCTGTAGCATATAGTGCGTGATTTTTTTGTCTCTTGTCTTGCACATGATTTTTGAGATTCTGCAGCCGGTTGTGTTCTTCCACTTTTCCTCTGCTTCTTTCTCCGCTATCTCCTCCATCTTGCCGTGTAGCGTCTGTACGGAGATAGATATGTTTAGTGTTGCTTCTTGGCATAGTGCGGTTTCGGCTTTTGCAAGACTGTCAGCCATTTCGTTTCCATCAATGCCCCGGTGGCTGGGAATCCAGTAGATTTGCACCTTCTAGAGATGCTGAGGGAATCTATTGCCTCCCTGCTTGCCAGAACATTTTTGGAGTTAATGGTGTGTCTTTGCATTGCTTTGATTGCCGCTTGGCTGTCAACGTATATGTTTATTTGGTTGTTTGGTGCGTATTGTTCTGCCAATTCCGCAGCTTTCCTTATTGCGAAGACTTCCGCCTGGAATATGGTGCAGTGGTCTGGCAGTTTATAGGAGAGCCTCAATTCCGGCTCATCGCACTATACAGCGGCTCCGACTCCTGAGGCCATCTTGGAGCCGTCTGTGAATAGGTGCATTGCTTCCTGGGCCAGTCCTGTACGCCAGTCTTCTGGTCCCAGTAATGCTGATGCACCTGTGAAGTTGGTTTTTGGGATCATGTGGTCCGTGCTACCATAGCTTTGTAACACCATGGTGCCTGCCGCACAAAGACGTTGGGTCGTCTTTTGTGCAAGGAGGCGTGCTTGGATGTCCAGGGGGTTGACTCCTAGGATGTGTTCGAGTGCTCTTGTTGGAGTGGATCTTGGTGAAGAGAATCAGGTCCGTCTTCTCCGCATTGATACTGAGTCCGGCTTCTGTGGCCCACTTTAGTATCTCTTTGAGAGTAGAGTCCATGATTGAGCTAAGAGTCGATGGACATTTCCCCATGATAATAATGCTTATGTCGTCAGCATATGCGGTTATCTTGGGTGCTTTCCTGCGGAATTTTCGTAATAGTTCGTTGACCACAAGGTTCCATAGAAGGGGCGGCAGGACTCCGCCCTGAGGCGTTCCTCCATGTGCCTCTTTCGTCATGGTTGTGGTACCCCACTCGGCTTGTACTCTTCTGCAGCTCAGCAGGTTGTATATCCAGGAGTCCAATGCCTTGTTTGCTAGTGTATTGCTAAAGCCCTTAGGCTTCGCATTATCGCTTCTGTGGTGACGTTGTTAAATGCACCAGATATATCTAGGAATGCTCCCAGGGCAAATTCCTGATGGTACAGTGCCTTCTCGATGGTGGCTACTAGGGAGTGTAGCGTCGTTTCCACCGATTTCCCTTTCGTGTAGGCGTGCTGATTATTCTCCAAAGTCAGGTTCAAGCCTTCTCTTATGTGGAGATCTTGCAGTTTTTCCATTGTTTTGAGCAGGAATGATGTGAGGCTTATGGGTCTGTAGTCCTTTGGTTGCACATGACTGCATTTTCCCGCTTTTGGCAAGAATACAATGCGTGCTGTCCTTCAGACCACAGGTACATAGCTCCACCTCAAGCAAGCTTCAAAAATGGATTGCAGCCATGGGACGATTGCGCATTTGATCGTCTTTAGCATGGCTGGGAATATTCCATCCAGTCCTGGGGATTTGTAACTCGCGAACGAGTCGATCGCCCAACGGATTTTCTCTGGAGTGATGATGTTAGTTGGGATGTTGCTTTGATGCGTGTGTAGGTCAAGAGGCTTATCTGACTCAGTGACTACAGTACAGCCTGGGAAGTGCGCATCAAGAAGAGCGCATGTCGCTTCCCTTCTGCTTTCCGTCCAGTGGCCGTCGTTCGTTTTCAGCTGACTCTGCATGGGTGGCTGCTTTGACAGCAGTTTCCTGAGTCTAGCAGTTTCGGGGACCTTCTCTATGCTGGAGCAGAAGGTTCTCCACGCGTTTTGCTTTGCCTTTCGTAAATTCAAAGCTTAAAAAATTTCTGAAATATTTGAATTAAAATATTTATTTTGTGTAATAATGTGAATTATCATTCACAATACTGACCGAGATATGGTTCTGAATTACTCTTGAGCCGTTTTTAACCGCTTTCCAACCGGTGCATTTACTCTGACAAAGCCTATGAATCTTTCCTCATCGTCATGAACATACTGTGAGAATTTTATGAAGATCGGAGGCCGATAAGGACCTAGCATCTTTTATAGATATGTATTGATGTACCTTGACCTTGACCCATTCAATTTCAATTTTGAAAAACCAGCTGAGTATTATTATATTATATTTATTTTGTCCAAAAATCAGCAACATAGCCTTATTAATATGTCTTATAGGTGCTTAAAAGGTAATATTTGCTGCCCAAATTTTGACTTGTGAATTCAACCAAATTTTAATATGGAACCTTGTGCAATTCCTAATCAAACAAAAGAAAAATTCATGCAAAAGTAAAAAATAAATAATTTATACAAATTTTTATTCATAATTTGCTTTGATGTTAACTATGACTTGGTAGAACGTAAACGTTCTTGCTGAAATATATTATTATACAGTTAAAAATTTTGTTTAAATGTATTGTTATAATTGGTGAATTGTTCCTTGTAGTAAATATTGGAAACAAATCAACATATGAGTTTTCTTCTTGACCTCGAGCCAGCAAGCAGCACTCTTATTATACCGTTAAGTTTCTCAAAAAGCCAATGGTAACGCTCTTAATTAATATCGAGGCTTCCAATTACACTTGGTAACCCTAGAAACATATTTCTTGTTAATGCCAACTGGGGTTGGTTAGCGAAATTGTTTTGGTTGGTTTTACAGACTTTGATATTTCGATGAATAGTTATTAAATCGCATAAATGTATAATCAAATCATATTAATAATATAATTCATTTGATACCATTTTTTCACAAAAATAAAAGAGATTCCAATTTTAAAGGCATTTTTACTAAACAAAATTGTTTGGTAATTGCTCAGAGCCAGTTTTAACCTTCCAATTTCTAATCATTTCTGAGATTTGACTCTGAAGCACTTTTAGACCGGTTTACTTAGATTCGGATCCGGTCTTGAACCAGGATAATGTCTAACTTCAAATGATCAACCTACAACCAAATATCGATTACCCGAATTGAAAAATATTTTTTCAATTTTTACCCCCGTACACAAAGAACAAGAGGAGCAAAACCCGATTTCACACAAGTATGTAGGGGTGCGTTTATATGAATTTGAATAGTCGTGTGGGCGCAAAGGTTTTAACGGCCACGACAAGCAGTACAGATCCTCACGAGTTGCTGCGTTCACACTTTCTTTTTCATCTTCCGGTCAAAGACGACAGACGTGCGTTCAAGTAAAAGTTCAATTGTGTGTGAGCCAAAATTTAATATAACAGAACAGAACTCTTCCATCCTCAACCGCATCCTAGTGATCCAGTGATTGCGACGTTCAGCTTGCCACTGCCGTTCGCAATTCCATTTGCGAAATTAGTTTCTTGGCAGTTGTTCGACCTAACCTAAGCCAGGTAAGCAAAGCTGTGTGATTCCGAACGCGAGCTATAAATATTTCGTTTCTGCAGTTCATATGTGCAATTGGGCGAGATTATCGTGTACACCAGTGTGATATAGCCAATCTGTGACGGATGCTGGTCGAGGTTGTCTAAACTTAAGCATAAAAAGTACGTCACACACATCTGTATGTAGCCACATGCACACGTATGCATGTATGTGTGTGTATGTTCAATTTAAACAGCCCAGCGAACAATTTCATTTAAAAATACACGTTTTGTAAGCTTTCAAATGTGAGCAAAACGCTTATAAAACGCTACTGTGACATTTATAAAATGCATCAAAGTAAGCGTTTTATAATCGAAACGCACCCATCTTTATAGGCTTACAAAAAACGCTTGCAAAACACATTTTTCAAAACACGTAAAAACGTTTTTCACAAGCTTTGTAAATACGGTTACAAAACACGTATTACACAGTTCCACAAAATTCAACTTTTTTTAATGCCTGGGAACGGAACCAAAAAATTATGAAACTAGAGGCATCAAGGAGCAACACCTCATACCCAGTTTTTCTTGATCACGTCAAGTTCGCGTTTAATGGACACATTTATAGTAGCAACACACAGCTACAACATCTGTTGCTGGTTATACTAAATTCCCGCCTCCAATGGACAAGCGGTTAGTACCCCGCCCATAGAGGTCTAACTTAGAAAATGGAAAACCACTCGATAAAATTTTGTAAGATTTTATATATATTGAGATGCTGACCAATAAAATGTGTCCTTAAGAGATGGTAACATGCATCGAAAAACCGCGATAGTGGGTACCACACTTGACATCACCCATTATCAAGTTCATATAGGCCATTAAATAACATTCACTGTATTATGAATGAAATAATTAAGCGTTTGAAACATTTATTTTGTGAGTGTTCTTATTGGATTTTATTTTTATTAATAATAAGCAAAAATTTAAATTCAATTAAATTATCGGTTTCTCAGTTCTTTTGAGAATACATTTTGTTTTGAATATTTTTTTGTGAGAGTTCTTTATGTTTTTCATTATTAATCCTAAGCAAAAATTGAAATTTAATTAAATTAGCCTTTTTCAGTTCTTTTGTTAACTAAGAATCCATTTCGCTTTGAACATGTTTTGTAAGTGTTCTATCGGTTCTTTTTATAGGTAATAATAAAGAAATATTTAAAATAAGGTTGAATTATCGTTTTTCAGTTTTTTCAATTACATTTAAGAAAAAGAAACTTGATGTCTTTTAATTAAGAGGAGCTAAACAGGAACATAACGTTATCAAGAAATTATTATTTTATATTGTATTTATTTTTGCTGTTGTTTTATTTTTAACACGATTTTTCGCGCATTGAAAAAATGATTTCGAGGCAAATACAAAGTCATCATCCTTGCCTCCATTTTCACAAGTGAAAGTTTCTGTAATCGAATTTAAATATGAATGTAAAGAATTGACTATAAACTGAATGAAAGCTTTCTATCTTACGACGAATGCCAGTGGCGACAGTGAAGGCTCAAATGCACTGCTTGTCCGCAGTACCTCTCCATGAAAAATTTTCTGCAACTCCGTCATCCATAAGTCTTTGCCACGACTTCGTAACAATTTTCCTTTAATTTCAATCTACTGTTCTGGACGTTCATCCTCGCTCCCTAAGGAACACGGTGCCCCACTGTTCCACAAATGTTGGAAAACTTCGTTGGCGCTGCGCACCACACTTCTTGTTTTTTTTTTGCAGCCGACATTTATCAAATTTACAAACGCACGTAATATTTCATTTTAATTGAAATTGTTGCTTCTTTGCTCTTCAGCAACCACAACTGAAATGACATACACAATTTTTTTGCTCGCCTTCGCTCAAGGTTAACTGTAAATGTTTTTTCCTCTTCTTCGCTTAAAGTGAGCTGTAATTTTTTTCCTTTTCCCTTGCACACAAGAAGGCCAGCTACAGCAGCCTAGCATTCCAAGCTAAGTATGAGAGTATGAGCACGAAATTTTAGTTTTGTGTCGTGCCTGCTCTCGGTCGACGAAACAACATGAGCAAATCGCTTACAATAGCAAATGGTTTGTAAATGTCGGAGGCTGCCATACGACAACGCTTGCACAAGCAATCTTACCTTGAGCTTTGTTTGCAAACCGCTTGCTAAATTGCTGGCTGGGAGGTAAATAAAATAATCCCAGCATCTTCGCATACTAAAGTATTTTTATACCCTAGTGGAACTAGTTATATACACGTGCTGGCCTTTGCGGTTGCCACACGTGGCCTGCCGGGGTCAAGAGTAGCCGCTTGCGAAGCTTCGTTTAGACAACAAGCCCTGGCGACTGCTAACAACAACAACCGTTCGTCAAAAGCGTGGGACATGCAATAGGATAAAATCCATAACCCAGAGAGTGTGTTCTACCAGGCTGTGTTACCCTTTTGCACCCACTGTACCTGCGGTGTTCTGTGCACCTTCATATATCAGACCCACTGTGCGTGTTCCCCCACAAAGAGTTTTATCAACCTGCACCCACTGTGCGTTTGTATCGCTGTGCAGTTAGTGATAGCTTCGACTTACGAACACCGTGTACACATACGTTGTCACCATCTCCATAAGTGTTGGAGCAACCTTTATTGAGTTTAAGCTAAATACAATGAAATTTTATGCATTCCCTTTACTATACCCATCTAGAGGGTATATTAAAATTGTCCAAATGTTTGTAACGCATAAAAGAAGCATCTCCGACCACATAAAGTATATATATTCTTGAACAGCATGACAACCTGAGTTGATATAGCCATGTCCGTCTGTCCGTCCGTTTGTCGGCCCGTCAGTTTTAAAGCTATAGTAACCAAACTTTGCACGAAGTCTTTTGGTACAAAGACGCTGCACATTTGTCGGAACCGACCGGATCGGATGACTATAGCATATAGCTGCCATAGGGACGATCGTTCGAAAAACTAGTTTTAGTGAGAAAAACTTTTTTGTTTTCAATGCAAACGCACCCATACCTCGTGTTTTTTAGTTTTCTATGCTTTTACTTAATTCCACCAAGTATAATGAAAATGGGACAATTATATAGTATAGCTGCCATACAAAATATAGGTCTGAAAAAAAGTCTTAGTAGGAAAAACTTGTTTGTTTTCAATGCTATCGATCCTAAACTAGTAAGTGATCAGTATTATATGCTACCACACAATTCTACCAAATTTGATTCAAATCGGATGACTTTAGCGTATAGCTGCCATAGGAACGATCTGTCGAAAAGTATTTCTAGTGAGGAAAACTTTTTTGTTTTCAATGGTAGTGTGCTTTATACTTTTTAGTCATGAATATTATCAGATTCCACATAATTTTGGGGAGTTTTGGTCAAAATCGTACAGCTGCCATAAAACAAAATAGCAAGCAAATGGTCAAAGTAGTGGCACCATCTATTGCTGAGTTTGGGAAACAACTTAGCTAGGAATGTTAGACGAAATCTATTTAAAACCTTAATTTATATAAACTATACAAGCTACAAGGTTACTTATGATAACATTCCAACACCCATACTGCCGTCAGTCAGCGGTCCTGTCGACCAGAGCTGCAAACCCAAAAAAATTTTCGGGACCTCCGTTTTGCTGGTTCGAACCAAAATTTACCAACGGCTAAGGTTCAGAAATTTGAGGTTCGAGGTATTTGGGCGTTGGATTTGGTTCGAACCTTGGTTCGTTGCACGTTTTTCCCAATATATTTAAAATAACAATACAATAGGTACACACTTACATACTTGACGCCTAGATACATTGTTAGTCCGCATTTACACGGTGAAGCAAACTTCATGAAGTTCCTCATGACTTTTTTGTTTGTAGGGAAGAGGTGTAGAGGGCAGTCGAAGTAGGCAAAGCTTCATGGCAAGCTGGCAATGAAGTTTTTCGATATGCCAGTTTTCTCTGATTTAATGTCTGTTTATGTTCTGTACCAAAGGTACAAAGAATGTTTGTGCAAATGTATGTAACCGCCAGAACAAAGCATTTCTGACCCTATAAAGTGTATTCATATATTCACTTTCGCATGAGCAAAGTATATCATAGTCCGGGTTGACCGGCTTCCGGCTTCCCGTATTGTTATATTTCAAATTCTAGACTCTGCCGTTACGTACATAGAAGGGTACTCGAATAAATTTTAATGTGTATAATCTTATTTTTTGGACCGAACCAAAGGCTTGGGTTTGGAACGGGTTCGGGTTAATCTATTTTCGTCCTCATGGTTCGGTTCAGG